>JAOVYX010021525.1:0-15669 GCA_035668315.1 Drosera spatulata
CCGAATAGGTTATCTCAAAAATTTTCCAGACAGTGCAGTAAAGCTATGGGTTAATCTGCACTGCCTGAGTTCGCTGTAGTATTGCGGAAGTTCTGTAATTGAGACTTTAACTTTGTAAAGCTTGTCTCTTTGGACTTAAATTTCGTTTACTAATAGTTATAGGAATGATAATCAGTATGGAAAAGTAAATGACACAGGATTTTTATACTGATTCAGACATCTGCTACCAACAAGTAACAGAAGCTTAGTTCAGTCTTTCCTTGGTTATGACCAGTGTAGTCATCCAAGAGGAGGCTTACTAGTTCTTGTTTCTGATTTACAAGATTGTTCCTTTACAACAAGATCTTACTTGCTAAAGGATGAAGAACGTAGATCTTACAGTGCTCTTCTATAGTTGTTGTTCTTCACTTGCAGACTAGTGAACCTTCTTCACAAATCCAGAATCATCGATTCAGCTCACGCACAGCGAGTTTTCAAGGCTTTTTTTTTTCTTTTAAAGCTCTCAATTGATGTTCAATTTTTCTCAGACTCGTCAATCTTGTTCTCCGCGCTGTGAGTCCTCTTTTATAGGCTCCGGGAACCACAACCCGCGGCTGTACTATCGGATGATGACAGCTTTGTCCTCTACTGCAGTAGACTCACTTGGCTTTACCTTTTCTGATCCAGTACACATCACCTTTACCTTAACTTCTCGTTTTTTATCCATTCCTTGCACCTTTCCATTTCCGCACAACTCATACTGCGCCCAGTCTCATGCACCAGGTCTACTGCAAGCTTCTGCTACACAATCTCTATTGCAGTCCTCTGTTGCAGCCTCTGTTGCACCCTCATCTGCATGAGCTCTGCTGTATAGTCTTCACATTCAACCTTTCTACAACTTCACTTGCACCAAGCGCTGCAGCCAGTCTGCTGCAACTTAGCTCCCACTCAACATCTTCCAGATCTCATCTGCTCAGCCTACTAGTGTAGCCTCGTCCGCACCCAGCACTGCACTCAGTCTTCTACAATTCAGCTTGTAAACTTGCACAGCGATATGGCTCATTTCACTTTGCTGTTGGAGCTGGCTTTGAACACAGAAAGGATCGTAGATCATGAGAACACTAGGACCTTTTATTGTTGTATGTGATTGATCTTTGGCATGTAAGTTTTAGCCTTTCTAGTAGTCTGCACTACTCAGGTCGTCCGCACTGTACTGCACTTCTGTGCCCTGCTGCTGTACTACACCCAAACTGCATGCTGCTGCATCTGCGACCCTAATCTGCAACTACTTAACTTACTATTATATCCTAAGTATCTAATATATACATAATTTCTTTTAAAATTTTGTTCATCAATTTCTATGCAAGTGGAAGGATTGCACATCCCTAACAGTACTGTAACAGTCATGTTTCATGTATTGCAATATTGATTATATGTACTACTATATAGATGAATGATTTTGATGGTAAGTTATTGTACACACATCATGTTTTCTGTGCAACAATTTTGGTGGATTATTGTTCTAAGTAAATTACAACGAATTACATATGTCTCCCTTTCATCTATTAAGGAATACTGTATTGTTGTTAACTATTAGTGATTCTTTACAAAAGTTTATAAGAGAACTAGTCTCACTTTACAATCCTTCAAGAACATTGTAGTCTTGATGTATGAAAATGAAGTTTGTGCTCTTAAAATTGGAATCCCTCAAGGTGTTAAGCTTTATATATTAATAATATCCTGTTAGTGATAAGTTAAACATAATTAAATAAAGATAATTACTTCTACCTAAATGGATTTAACCATACAATCATTCAATTAAAAGGTTTACTTGAATTGTACACTTGTATACTACAGCTTGCAATATGTTTACCTTACCTTGAGCATATTGTATAAAGTAACATAGTTCAAGTGTACTATTTGTTGCATAAATGTAAATTACATACTCAACTTTATATACTAAATTATGATACATGTGTACTATAACTTTCAATATATATACTGTATTAATTGTCTTTAATTATTGCAGTTGACACACTATATAACATGGTGTTTATATCATCACACATTATGTACTGAATTATAGGATATGTGAAAAGAATTAGTGTCGCTATTTAGGTGGACGTGGTGTTTATTTCGTTGCATTATTAATGAATCTTTGTAAAAATTTATGAGAGAACTACATTTTACGATCCCTTAAGTACATTGTGTTCTTAAATGAAACATGAAGTGTGCGTCTTATATTTGGAATCCCTCAAGATGTTAAGTTCTATATTAATGATTTGTTTTGTTAGTGATAAACTAAACATAATTAGATAAAGATAATTACATCTATATAAGATATAAATACATGTATCTTTTTACTGAACATAGCTTTCTTGTATAATTTATTTTTTAAAGAAACATAAGAGATAAATCAATTCAAACACAGGTTTTGTGTACATCTACCTAGAAAAAAATACATCTATCTTTTTTATTGCTCAACACGTACTGAAACATATATAGGTTTTATGTACAATATATTACTTAAGAAATACTGCATAATATGCTAAGTGTACTATTTATTTCAAACACATGAAGTTCAAAATCAGTCCTATGTATTAATATATTATTTACGTGTATTATAAATATCAATATGTATACTGTTTTATCTTGCATCATTGTGGTTGAAACATTATATAGCATGTTTATTTTACTGCATATTATGTATTGAAGTTTAAGTTTTGTGTATATTCTTTTTCTTTTCTTTTTTTTGCATAAAAGAGTACTACAACATATGCTACATGTTTTCTTTTTTTCAAATGCGTATACTGCAATAAGTATTTTTATGCATTGAAATATTATTTGCATGTACTATATCTATCAATATGTGTACTACATTGGTTTGCATTGCTTCAGTCACATGTACTATTTTTGGCATCAACGTATGCAGTTGCGTTGCTTTATAGTGAATTTCTAATTTTGTGTGTTATAAATTTCTATTGATGTACTGCAATGCCTTTCATTGTACAAAATAATATGTTCGACAACCAATGGAATGCATAAGATTCGAATACATAATGTTCGAATCAAATACATAACGTTTGAATACATAAGGTTCGAATACATAACATTCGAATACATAATGTTTATAATCTCGAATATACAACATTGAAATACATAACTTTTTATAAATCTTTATTTCGGGCGCAAGGTATCAGAGTGTCAATAATAATGGATTGATTCATCGATATTTGTCAATTAATTGATCATAAACATCAAAGACACTCATGCTTTTAAGAATTGAGATCGAATAACACTCTTCTTTGAAAACACACAGAGCAACAAGCTCAATGTCGAACGATTGTAGACTATCTTAACCCCCATTGCAATGTGACAGAGAAATCATGAAAATGCAAACATGAACTCATCAGTCTATCTTTTCCCACACCTAAAACCTTACTTCAAGAGCAAAGCGCAAGGATCTGGTTTGGAGAGAAAAACCAAAACAAAGCAAAACAATCACAATTGCGTAACATGTAAAACCCATATAATGCACAAGAACTCAAAAACTTATTTCCAGATCTAGTTTGGAGATGTATAGAATGAGAAAAAATTGTAAAATTTTGATTTTTCAGAATAGAGATCATGGCATTTGGTGTTATTGATTGTGAATTGGTGCAGTTTTGATGGACAAAAATGAATGTCATTTAGTCGAAATTGAATAGAGAAAGATGAGGATATGGGTGAAGATGGAGAAAAGTGATTGCGGACCCTAAAAATAATAAATGTATGGGTTGATTTGAAACCCAAAAATTCTCTTTATAATTTTTTTATTTATTCAAAATGAGTACAATCATTCATTGGGGACAAAATGTATAAGATTTTCCAAATGGATGATAAATGTGTATGTAACTATTTTAAAGGACAAAGTTTAATGAATATTTAAGAGAAATTTATAGTTATTTTATTGAAACTTAAAACGTGATCCGGGCAATAGATCAGGGCCAACACATTAATAAAATCAAAAGTCAAACAAATTCTAAAGTTGGAAAAAAAGTTGAAAAAATTGAAAGCCCTAAAATCTATGTCTTATCTGCTCGATCCCTTTTCTTCTTCTTTCTAGTAACAGAACCTGCTGTTATCATGGCTTCTTTATGAAGCTTCTGTACGGGAAATAAAACAAGATCGTTCACCACAGTTGGATTTAGAACACAACTAAATTATAAACAATACATGTTCTCTCGATTAGTTGAATCCATGATGAAGCGCAATGAAATTGAATCTATAAACTGTCACGATCAACACGCCATTAGTAGGCTTTATTTTCGTAACCCACTGTCGGCTGACTTCAATGAGATTCCGTATAAGCACGGTTAGGGTTAGGAAGAGGTGACCTAATCGTATATATATAGTGTAGCGATTATGGACCCTCTTAACAAACAACTACCCAACTCACACTAAGCAGTCCATATTAAACAAACTAAGATCACAACGTCTACTCAACTAGTCCAACCAAATAAGCCCAAATTAACTACGAATAAAACCCAAACCAACATTCTCCCATTGGGTTTTATTAATTGTTAAAACCAAAACAAAACATGAGTGTTTTAGAAAAACAATTTGTTGATTAAAATCAAGTTAAAATATGGGATAATTTAAATAGTTCAAAATTTATCTGTGGTAAAAACTGTTGGTTTAGAGACGCTCTTCTAGTCAATTCAGTCCCATAGAACGTCGAGCCTTGGATCATGGTGATAACTGCATCTTTTCATAAGCGACACAGGACCTTCCATAGTCACAAAAACTCTCAGGTCTACTGACATGAATTTTAATATGGTAATGTGATAAATAGATAATACTCAAACATAAACGTCATGTATTATTCTCTTGTCAGTTATACGTTTTCTCACCTTATGTACCAATGTACAATTTGAGAAAACTGATTCCAACGAACCCATATGTCTTGACTTTATTATCACGTGATATACTTTAGTATATCCCAAGACATATAATATGGCTCAACTTATTACCCCTGCCTTTATTCAAAGCTGACAAAAAACTTCGAAACTTTTAGACTGAATGAAGTTAACATATATATAAAATACCAACGTGTCATATATATAACAACTATGAAAAGTTGTAACAGATGAAATAATCTGTCTAACAGTAAAGTAAACAAATGATAGCTCCCACTAAATGACAACATCCAATGATGCAATTCAGCCTATGCTACCAACATGTCCCTCAAAGACATTTGAGCGTAGTCCTTTTGTCAAGGATCAGCAACCATATCATCTGTACCAATATTCTCTACTAACACATCGTCGTTTTATACCCGTTCCTTGTTGGACATGTACTTCACCTCAATGGTCTTAGACCCTATGATTACTTTATTGTTGCTGTTGACCAACACAGTGGTTCGGTTATTATAGAATAAATGGATAGGTGTAGACACAAAATCAACAATGGTCAACTCACGTAAGAAGTTTCTTAACTTAACGGCTCTATTCGTAGTTTTAAAACAGGTTATAAATTCAGCTTGCATGGTAAAACTGAAAACACATTTTTGTTTCTCACTCTTCCATGCAACTGTTCCGTCTGCTATCAAAAAAACATAACCAGAAGTGGACTTCCGATCATCCTCACTGCCAGCAAAATCAGAATATGAATAACCCATCAACTGTAAGTCATCAACTCTATGATAAGTCATCATATAATCCTTCGTCCACTTCTGATATCTCAAAACCTTCTTAACAGCTACCCAATGGGCATGTCCAGGATTGGACTCATATCTACCATGAAGCCAAACAACAAAAGCGATATCCGGTCTCGTATAAACCTGTGCATACATGATGCTCCCCACAACACTAGCATAAGGAAAAACTTCATAGCTTCCTTCTCAAGTGGATTTTTAGGACACTGCGACGAGTTCAATCTATCGCCAACACAAGCAGGAACACCACCAGGTTTGTAAGCTAACATATTGAACTGCTTAAGAACACGTTCAATATAAGTAACTTGAGAAAGACTCAAAAGATAACGTGAACGATCTCTTGCGATCTATCCCAAGAACAAAACATGCTTCTCCAAGACCCTTCATAACAAAAATCGTTGACAGCAACCTCTTAGTCTCATGCAACAGAGCAAGATCATTGCAAGCACGTAAAATGTCATCCACATAAAGGACAAGGATGATGGAACTTGCTCCAACTGAGTTGGTGCTATACACATTGCTCAACAGTATTCTCACGGAACCCTAAAGAAGTCACCACCTCATGAAATTTGAGAAACCACTGTCTCAAACTTTTCTTGAGACCATATATAGACCTTTTAAGTCTACACACAAGATTATCTTCACCTTCTACGATGAAACCCTCTGGATGCTTCATGTAAACCTTATCAGTGAGATTACCATTCAAGAAAGCAGTTTTGATGTACATCTGATGTAGCTCCAAATCATAATGAGCTACCAAGGCCATGATTACCCGAAAAGCATTCTTCAAAGACACTGGAGAAAACGTCTTATCATATTCCTCCCCCTTTTTCTGGATAAATCCCTTAGCAACCAATCTGGTCTTGAACCTCTCAATCTTGTCTTCAGAATCACATTTTGTCTTGCATACCCACTTGCAACCAACTGACTTACGACCTTTAGGCAATTCAACTAAGTCCCAAACGTCATTGTACTTCATCGATTATATTTCATCTCTCATAGCATCCATCCACAAATCTGCTTGCGGACAAGAAATAGCAACTGGGTAAGAACCCCGATGTCGTAATCAATCTCTCCAAGATAGACAACAAGGTCATCAGAAATAATCGATCTCTTCACCCTGTTAGAACGACGAAGAGATGGTACAGCAACAGCTTGAGGTGCATCTTGATGTACCTCCACTGCATCTGGAGCAACCTCCAAAGGCACTTCAACAATAGCCTTAGGCACATCAACAGAATCTTGAACAACAGGTACTACATTTGCGTTCGCGGTAGGATCTGCAATAGCTTCCTTAACATCCATAGATGCCACTTGAGGTACACTTGCTAATGGAGCTCTGAGGTCAACAATAGGTGTAAGAAAAGAAATTGATGTCGCCTGAACATCATCTCCAAAACTTTGCATCTTAGAAGCACCACTTGGTTCGCCTACATCAAGTTTCTAAAATTTTGCAGTTTGAGACTTCACAATCCTTGTATCTCCAAATGGATTATAGAATTTGTAACCCTTCGAATGATTAGGATAACCATCGAAGAAACAATAAACAATCCTTGAATCCTGCTTGCTTGTCGACGGATTATATAACCTCACCTCAGTGGGATAACCCCAAACCTTAAGACGATTCAAACTTGGCCTACGTCCAATCCACAACTCAAAAGGAGTAAGAGAAACTGCTTTAGTGGGAACTCTATTGAGGATATAAAGTGCAATCTTCAATGCTTCACCCCAAAGAAAATTTTGCAGGTTGGTCCTGCTAACCATACTCCTCACCATCTCCATAAGCGTATGGTTACGCCTCTCAACAACTACATTCTGCTCAGGACTATCAGGCATGATAAATTGGGCAATAATTCCAATGTCTTCCAGCATCATCATGTTTACCATAATACTCACCACCTCTATCAGACCTCACCACCTTGATAACTTTTTTCAACTGTTTCTCAACTTCAGTCCGAATATCTTAAATTTATCAAGTGATTCGAATTTATCTTTAATTAAAAACTGATAACCATATCGAGAATAGTCATCAATAAAAATAATAAAATAATTACTCTTACATATGGTAGTTGAGAAAGGACCACAAATGTTTTTATAGATCAATTCCAAGACATCGAAACTACGGATTGTTGTTTTATTTCTTTTCTTGATCACTTTGCCTCTACAACAATCAACACATGTCTCTAGGTCACCATAGTCAAGAGTAGAAAGGATGTCAGACTCTATCAACCTTTCCACTCTTTCCCTAGAGATTTGGCCAAGCCTTTTATGCCACAACATGAAAGATCGATCTTTAGATAGAGGTCTTTTCGATGCTGAATTACATATAGTATAGCATGCATATCAGTGGGAGACATACACACTCTATACAAACCACGAGACAAGGTGCAATGGCCTATTACATTTGAATTAAGAAAAACATAGATCATAGGTTTCTTTATTTCAAATGAATAATCAGAATTGTCCAACAACGAAACTGAAATCAAATTTTGCCTCAAAGATAGAATGTAAAGTGTGTTCCTTAACATCGACATAAATCCAGAATCTACAATTAAGCAGACATCTCCCACGAACTCTACTTCAGCATCTTGATTATTGCCGATGATAAGCTTTGATTCATCCTGATTTGGCTTCCTTCTCTGTATGGTAAAAACAACATGATTAATTACACCGTTATTATGCCACCAACAATAAGATGTGACCACAGATAGATTAGATTCACAAAGTAAAGTCAAATAATCAGTACCTTGATGCTCACGTTTGGCCAACCAAGTTTTGTATTTAGGACAATCCTTCTTTATATGTTCGATCTTCTTACAAAAGAAGAAAAAATTATGACCGGGCTTAATAAAAGAAGTAGTATCCTTTGGTCCCAATTTATTAGGCTGATTAGGCTTTTGAGCTACTGGAGGTGGAATCTTAGAAGCATGACTTTTGGGCTTGTTACCTTTATGAGACTTACGATTAGCAGCATACATTGCAGCAACCCCTTTTTCCTTCTTCAGTGACAGCTCGATAAATCAGATCATTAATACTCCAAACTTCATCCTGGAAGTTGTAGTTGGTCTTGATAGTACTGAATGAAGGCGAAAGCGAGTTCAAAGCAAAATACACAATGCAAGGATCAAGGAGCTCAAGTTTGAGAGCTTTCAGCTTTATCTAGTAATCAACCATCCAAATGATGTAGTCCCTCACACCAGAAACACCATCATATTTCATCTTGAACAAACCTTGCAGAAGAGTCTCAAGCTCAGTATTCGAAGAGATACGGTATGTGGTGCTAACAGCCTCCAACAATCCCTTAACTGTAGTATCAGCATCATTTGATAGACCACTCTTGAAAGGATCTTGGATCGTCCTCCTCATGGACAATAAGCAAATTCTATTGCTCTTCGTCCACGCAGTATGAATGGATTTTTATTAATCGGTGCTCTCAGGAGTAAGATCAACAGACTTATCCATTATCAGAACTTGATAAATGTCTGCCATTTTCATGGCAATAAGGAAGTTTTCCTTCCACTTCTTAAAATTAGAGCCGGTGACAACTTCAATCGTGAACATGTTATTGTTGATTAAGAATGAGACGGTTGAAAAGAACGACAATATAACCAATATAATATGAGTAACCATATGTCATAAAATTATACATATAGGAGTCCACAACACATCATCATACAAACACCTTTGGATAGAATGCATGACATGCAATAGTAAAAACTCCCTACACAATAGCGAGTCTGAGAAATATACTAACCATTGAAAATCTACAATCTTTGGACATATAGACCCTTTTTGACTAATTAATTCCCAACTAAATGCTATCAATATAATTCCTTATTTTTTAAGACACAATCACCACCTTTGGGTTAATGATCATGTATTAAAATTCAAACAACTCATCCTTATGAGAATAAGTAACAAAAAATTTAATCGAGAAGATCCTTTTGAGATTACAGCTTAATTAAATAATGTCGTTGTTTCGGGGATAAAATCAATATTACTCATATAAAATCTAATGTGTGACTCAAATAATGGGATATAATTACTAATGAAACCACAATAAAATATTGGTTTTGTTATACAATTTTTTTTTTTCTTATTGCATCATCATATTAAAATGCTGACATCATAAAACATAGGACGCTGACATCAGCAAAACTATTCTGACATCATCAAATAATAAACAGAATATTGCCTTGCAACTAGTATTGTCAAAATACCGGGCCGGACCGGATTTCGGTTCGGGCTTCAAAGCCCGGCACTGTTGCTCGGACGGGCCGGCCCGGCCTGTGGGCCTTGGTCGGACGGGCCTCATGGGCTTTGCCCCTGGTGGATCCCAATCCGGCCTGACCCATGGTCCGGGCTTCTGGTTGATCGGACGGGCCGGGGTTTTATCCGTTCGGCCCGATCAACTGTAACCCCTTTTTAGAAAAAGAGCCGTTTGTATAAACCGGTGACGTTTTTTGAAAACCGTTGGCTTTTTTTGTGAAAATTGTATGCTGGAAATTTTGAAAAGTTGAAAACCGTCAACGATTTTTGTGAAAATTATGTGCATAATTTGGACAGAACGCTGAAAATTTCGAAAACCGTCAACGTTTTCTTAAAAACGTCAACGGTTTTTACTATATATTTCATATTTTTTATATTTTTTTCGAGCTGGGCTTTGGCCGGATCAAGTCCGGATCATGGCCGGATCAAGGCGGACCGGACAATTCAAGTCCTAAATCGATGTCCGATCCGGCCCGTGTCCTTGAACCGGCTTCGAAAAATCCATCCGATAACTACTGGGCCGGGCCAAGTCCGACAAAACTCGGACGGATCGGACCGGACGGACGGACCGGACCGATTTTTGACAACACTACTTGCAACACTTGAGCGTCCTCTTTTTTTTTTTGTTGTCCTTCCTTTAATGGTTAAAACCTTTTCATCTAATAGGGCCCCACCAAAAAGTTTAATCAACCCATGGCTTTAGTTGCTTGCTATGCACAACCTTACGGTTTCCCATGTTTTCTTAAATGCTTTTATTTTTCTTGTGTGAATTTAGAAAGACGCACAACATTTAAATGAGCTTTAATTCGGATCCACTATTAATTCAATCCATTTGTTGGTGATCCTTTTTCCAAGAGTAACGCCATAGCCGGTTGTCTCCTCTTTTTTTTTTTTTTTTTTTTTTTGAAAAAAAGGGTTTTGTTGTTCTTCACAGGTTTGATTGTAGATCTGGACAAGCATCGCAGCACCGAGAAACCCAGAGAAACAAACAAAATAAATTGCACTAGTTCTAACAAAAGCAATACTCCATAAATCAAATGAAGACATGACGATTAAGGAATTGGAAGCAACAGGTATTGCAGCTTTTGTTATTTATATTTCTTTTCCCAACAAAATCCAAGCCCAGATCAGGTTGTTTTCCACGGAGAAAACACCGAGCAGAAGAAGGAATAAAAGGAACGAATTGCACAAGTTTTGAGAAAACCTCATCAACAGCATACACGAAGAATAGGATCAAGCACAAATCGATTCATTTTAGAACAATTTGTTTTGGCATCGAATTCAATTCAATCGAGATAATCGATTTTCCTGCTATCAAAAATTAATCTAAATAATTCTAAATTTAATCTATGATTGGTTTTGATACCATATATAGGAGAAATAAAACAAGATCACTCATCATAGTTGGATTTAGAATATAATCTAAATTATAAACAATACACGTTACCTTGATTGGTTGAATCTATGATGAAACGCAACGGAATTGAGTCTATAAATTATCACGATCAACACGTCGTTAGTAGGCTCTACTTTCCTAATTCCCTATCGGCTGATTTCGATGAAACTCCGTATAAACATGGTTAGGGTTAGAAAGAGGTGACGTAGTTGTATATGTATAGTGTAACGATTATGGATCCTCTCATAATGGACCAACAAATAACTATCCAATCCACACTAATCAACCCATATTAGACAAACTAAGAGTACAACGTTTACTTAACTACACCAACCAAAAACTTCGACCCATGGACTTTATGCTTCAAAATCTGCTTCCTTCTTGGTGGGAGTCGATCCTCTTTCCTTCCTCGTCGCATCACCACAGCTATATAAAGCCCTTGATCTCTTCATCATAGGACATCTCTCAAAGAGCGGCTCACCTCGAATACGCTCGTCTTTCTTCTCCGTTTATAGCAATTGGCAAACCAACTCTGACAAGGTTAATTGGAGCTCTTTATATGAAAGATTTAAAGATGTTAGATCGAGACACATAATAATAAAAAATACATAATTTAATGTCGGAAAATTCAAACGTCGGGAAAAAAAACCCTACAAGGATACCACCACAAACCGTGATAGTAAAGCACTATGTGAGGAAAGGATTATAGAGCGTATCAAATCGTATTAAATCACAACTCAGAGCCTAAAAACTAACATGAACGTATAATAAGATGGATACATTTATAGACTCATAAAAGATATGATTGAAATAAATCTAATCTTACAGGTAAAACCTATGGCATGGCTCGTGCCATCCCAGCACGGCCCGTGTACAAAAGGAACAGGCTTCCAGGTCGCACCGCACGCACGGCTTGTTCCCAGAAGCATATCGGCAACCAACTAAACGTGCACGGACCGTGTTGTCCAGTAACATCCTTATTTCATCCGATTAGCGTAGATCATATCCGTCATGAATATGAAGTAGTCAGACAATCTCAACACCATCTATCAAAGTCTCCATCGAGCACCTTCGGCGAAACTAAACCGAAATTAGTTCGAATCATGGCCTCCTCGCGTGGTGGTGTTCGATCTCGCCAGAGGATGGCGGCACCCTTGCGGGCTTGTCACTTATACGGGGAGACTTGGTCCATGACGATCTCGAACCTGTAGCTGGATGCGCTCTTCAGATGATTATGATTACACCCATGAGATGCCATCTCTGATGCTTGATGACAATTGATGCGGTCGTGATGTAGTCTCTTGGGCCGCTCCTTGATCTCCAGCGAGACCCGCTGATGACGATGGTGAATTTCAGATCGAAGTCCTTCTTCGAGCACTGCCGCTGGATGCTTGCTTCAACTGATGAAGACGGATGCTTGCTTGCTGTGAGATATCAATTCCTTGTTGGTTGTCTTTTGATTCATGTGTTTAGTGTTAAAAGATACTTCATGCTTCTCAAGTTTTGATGTGGGTCAACTTCATTGTTTGAATAGATTAAAAAAATGAGGTTTTGTTGATGATCCTGGTACTGGGACTCGGAAACTCACATGTGAGGTATGATGCATGTCACTTTGCCTTCAATTGGTTTTTGTCCTATGTTATGCTGTACACTATCCCATTGAGCAATCTCAGGAATTTTATGCATGAAGCTAGTAAACTTCTGGCCTTGTGTATCCAAATTATGTATGCCTTCATAGATTTAGGAAAAAGAGTTGTCATGTTTAGCTAAATTCGATCTAAATATTCCTTTAGGGATAACAAAATAAATAATTGAAAACATTTAATCGTTTGGGTTGTTTTAGAATCCTTAACTTGAAATCTTATCTATGTTTAGGTAGATTAAAAACAATGATAGAAAATCATATAGATCCAACCTTAGAAAATTAATCATAAAATTAAAAAATTAACTGAATCCTTAAGAAAATTATTGATTTTGATCAAAATTCACACTTACGTGAATAAATTGATATAAATCGATCAAATTTAGGTGAATAAAATTCATAAAATAAGTGGATTAAAATTGAGGTTGACTTTTAGAATTCAACTTAGTCCAATCAGAAATAAACTAATCTTAAAACTGACAACAACGGAGACTTCCTAATATCAGAACTACACATGATGTCATCCCTCCAAGGTCCAAGATCTAACAAGGTTGCAAGAAACTTTACTAAAAGGTTTGATCATATTTTGAACTATATTTAGTCTAATCTTGAACTCCGCAAGTGCGTAGGTAACCGTTAAGTGATCCGTTCAAAATATTTGAATATTCTTTATTTTTTCCTAACTTGTCATGCAAAGTACGCAATACATTTGAAAATCAAGACTATCTATAAAAGAAAATCTTCGAAAGTAGAGACCGCCTCCCATGCGAGGGTGACAGGTACTAGTAGCTTACACAACCTTTCTGTTACTTAATAAAACTCTCCAGTTCAGAACTCTGTCAGAAAATCAAGCCTTATCCAACGTTTTCTATTTGAGAATCAATTAGATGATGATTCCTGAAATAGTACCATTTCACTGTACGTAATCCCTGTATTTACGCTCAAATCTCTGAAGTCGATGTCCACAATTAGGGAAAAAAAGAAGACTCCATCTATTAGGCAATAAATCATTTATTTATTGCCTAATACCATCAAATACCCCTTTTATTTCTCTCTTTTTTTTAGATTACACTTAAAAATCAATATTTAAATCAATCGAATATTCCATAAATCCGAAAGATCATGTAAATCATTTCAATTGAAGGGCGGATATCCCACTTAACAGTTTGTCATCCAACAAGTTTCGAACTTTTTGATCTCATTTACATTGAGGATTTTTTTGTCCTCTCTTTTCTTAGCTCACTTGGTGGATAATAGAACAAGACAATGAATTGATTTCCATGTCCCAAAATGAGCTTGCTTGAACGTGACATGAAACAAACACTCATAAAAGCGCTCCTTTCATCAATGCATCTCTTATTGGACACACCCATTTATATACTCATATTATTATCACTCTTATTTTTATAATTATAACCCTCTACACCACATATGGAACCATGGACCATATGCTTTTACTCCCTTTGACAACTCACTCACTCACTCTGCCTATTATAATAGTAGTACATGAGATGCAGATCCACAGAACATATATTACAGATAAACAGGGGATAATATAGATCCAAGAGCCACATAATTTACAATATGAAAAAAAAAATTGAAACATCAATTTAGTTTTTACAATACGTATTTTACAAAGTTTTCATTAGTAATTATAAGATAATGTTATTTTCTTTTTATAGTGTTTTGAAATATATATGTACTCAAATAATCATTTAATTTTCATGGAAAAATTTTATTAAAAAAGGATGTGTAATTGTCCTACCGCTCGGATTAACTTCGTCTTATTTTTAGAATCGACCTGACAAATCAAACAATATGCCATTTGATTGTTGTGACATTTAGGTGGTCAAGATTCTTGACTTATTAAGATTCGAACTCGAGATCGTTGGTTGTAATCCATGTCATTCGGATCTAACAGATGATATTGAAAAATTACAATAAAATGATAAAGCAAAATAGTGCCTCCCATATTTTTCAGTTTTCAAAGTATTACCTACTATATTACATAAATACAATGCCTTATTGCCTAACACTCAAGAATCAATAGAGATCAGTACATAGCTTCTCTCAAAAAATCCAACTTCCTCAACCAAAGCTCTGACTAAACCTGTCAAGATAATGCCAATATCCAAAGGATTTTCACAGAAATTAAAGAAAATCAAAGAGCACGGAAAAGGACCATGTTCATTAAGTGATTGATTAAGCATCACTTTCGCAAGACAATGATTATAACATATACAAGCTCGAAGCCTTATTAACTACTAGTTGTCAAACTTTTCAATATTATAATTAAATAATTAAAATTATCTTTTGAAAGTGATGTATTTATATCTAAGTCTAGATATTTTTGTTTACATCTCACCTATTTTTGAGGCTATTAAATAAACTTATCTAATTAACTATTAATTAAACTTAATCACCTTGATTAGGTGAGAAAATTAGGTGTTAATTAATTATAAATAGAGCTTATTTGTAAGGTGTTATGTACACATTTTTAAGAGAAGAAAATCTCTCTTTCTCCCTCTAATCTCTCTCTAAAATATTATAGTATTTTGTTAATTCCGATAATTATCTTTCGAAAAAATTAATCCAGCACCAAGTTTTCAATCAGCTGAGATCAAAAGGCAAACGAAGGTACTTTATTATATTTGCATGATTTGATTTTATTTGATTCATATTATATGA
>JAOVYX010021526.1:0-15668 GCA_035668315.1 Drosera spatulata
TGTCTCCCAGCTATCAGGTAAGGAACTTAATAGTAATAGTGCTTGCATCTCATCATCAAACTTTAAATCCATACCTGCCAATTGATTGACAATACCTTGAAAATCATTCAGGTGCTTTGCTACACTACGGCCGTCTCTAAACTACAACTTCACTACCTTTCGCATCATGGAAGCTTTATTCATCGCAGTGTTCCTCTGGTACATTGCCTCGGGCTTTTCCCATAGGACAAAAGTATCGACGTCGTTGGCCACATGTTGGAAGACACTTTGGTCGATATATTGTCTGATCATACCAACAGCTTTGCGTTGCAGCAACGCCCAAGCTTTCTCCTCTTTATCAGCGGGTTTTGTCTTAGTTACGATCGGCTCATACAAATCCTTACAATAAAGGATATCCTTTATTCTGGGCTTCTACATCGAATAGTTCGATGAGGTCAGTCGGATCATGCCACCAATGCTGGCTTCATCTTTCATTTTATTTTGCGCAATAGTTGGATCCGTCTCCAGTTAAATTAACCAGAGCTCTGATACCAGTCTGGTGGAAAAAGTCGGTGTGAGTTGCAGCGGAAATTGCCCAGCATTTTTTCCTCATTTTGTAATTAAAATGGGATAAATAAATAGCCCAAAAATAAATTGAGTCGACACCAAAAAGTTACGTGGAAAACCCCTTAAAAATAAAAGGGTAAAAACCACGAGACCGTTGCTGTATCAAAATATCCACTAAAGAGGGATTACAAATATCGTCCCTAGACTGTGTTAGGGGATTACAATCATCAGGATAACTCTTAATAATTTTTTTTCTCTAACGGGATAAAAATATACCCTTAGAGGATATCTCTCAATACCCCAAACTGGGTATTTTTTTTTTTTTTTAATTCTTCGGATGCTGTTTTTGTGTTTGGTGTGTTATATAAACTTTGTAGTCCCTTGATCCTATTTATAGACGATAGAGGATGTTACTGAAGAATTTTTTTTTCACCGCCTTTTACTGCTGCCGTCTCTGCCATTTGCTCACGGATGACAATGTATTGCTTCTTGCATTTTTCGGAGTCTTCCTGCCTTGCGTCCCGAGTACTTCTGCTTTCTATTTGGTGGAAAAACAAAAGGTGTGGGAGCCACGAAGAGAAAAAGCAAACAAAAACACACTAGAAATATGTTAGGTTTCCTTCAAAAACTCTACATACTAATCCACATAGATTATAACGATAGAAGAGCCAAAGTTCCTACGGACGATCTCATGTCACGATCTAGTCAAATATTGTTAGATCCATGATCGAGGCTTAACAAGCAGACTCTTGATCATCAACAACCCAGAACACGATCAAAGAATCGAAATGAAATCAAACCCATTCAAGAACAAAGAAGAAGAAATCGTATTCCATCGAGAGAAAATATAGGAAGTAGAAAAGGGATTTTCTGATTGAATGAAAATGAAGTCGTTTTACAACAAGGACATTTATAGTCTCCTAATAAAATGACTAAAATTCCCCTGATTATAAACCTATTTACAAGGGATTCCCTTTCTAATATAACATATCCTAAAATACATTATAATTATGATCAAGGTGATCATTTAAGAATCATCAATACATCATATAAATTACATGACATCGAATTACATATTTACATTTACAGATATCATATGAAACAATCAATTTTATCAAAAGTTAAAACCATATATCAATATATTAAATAAGTAGAAGTATTTTATACTCGTACGTTGCAGACGTGGGGATGGAACATTTGAGCGGAAATGTGGTTTGAATCCGCATTATCTCATTCATGCGACCGTGGGCGAAACCCTAGCGCCACCGTGGTATCGAAGAAGACGGCGATAATCTCACCCAGTGGGGGGTTTCTTCCCCGAGCAAGCGGCGGTGAAACCCTAGCGCGCCATGGAGATCGAAGATCTCGGTGATCATCTAACTATATCTCTTTGAAGAGTCAATCGGCTCAATCTCTTTTTCCTTCTCCTGTGGACTTAATCATTGATGATTATTGCTCAGTCTTCTATGTTCTTAAATGATGCTAATCCTTGCATCTTTGAATTTTTCATTGAATTCTATTTGTTGGCTATTTCACTGTTATCTTAACTAGATTTGCAATTTGATCATGTGTCTTTGCCTCAGGATCAGAATTTCCTGCAGAACTTTAACTCGACACAAGATATCACTGATTCTGGAGATTAGCATCGATTGCTCGGCGTTAGGTATTTGTCACTCTATCTACTCTAATCGATGATACTTTCTCAAGGATCCATGATTCATCGATTGATTTCTGTTTTATTGAACTTTGATGATCGTTCATGTTGGAAAGGCAAAGGTGTCTGGTACTTTTTCGAGAATCTTGATCACGGGCCTCCCGTTAAGCCTACGTCAACTTTGTGTGCAGCGAATAAAATGTGTTGCATTTGGAACTCAGTGTTATCCTAGAGATTTCTTTTTAACGTCGGTCTAGGACATCTCAACCGAAAACGTGCCATACATGGCCAAGAAAGCCTCAGTCAACCTTCCTATGCTCCAAAATAGAAAAAAGAGAGGAGAAAGGGATATAAAAAGAAAGGCTTAGGATTTATACATGATCAATCGATATCTAAGAGTGAAGTCGACAAGTGAGAGTGCTTTTGTTGAGATTTGCATATTGCACGAGGAAGACAATCTTTTTCTAAACGGAACGGCATATGAACTAGCTTCTTTCATCTTTTGCTTGCTTTTCTCTTCTTCTTCTTTTCTTTCTCAGTGTGATGTGATTGAACGTAGTTCATAAAACTAGAATGAGCCTTCTAATCAACCTATAGGAGTTTCTCTTGAATCTTGATTATATTTTGCTGAATAAAACCTTGGTGAAGTGCCTGTGCCATTACCTTTACGTTATACTAGTAGTTTTTCTGTGTGTCAACGCCGTACATCTTCCACTCCTTCTTCCACAAGGATATTCCCACTGGATGTGCGCCAAGCTTATCCTTACGACGAGAAAGTGGAAGATGTGAATCCCACCTAGGCGATTCCCACTGAGCTTAGTTGACTTAAGCTCTCATTGGGGAGCATTAGTTATATCGTAAGGTTCAATGAACACCATGGCATTACAGAAGAACGATATTGTTGGTATTGAGGAGTTTTCGCTGGTTGGCTATTCAGTGTTCCTATTAGCGGGATACTGGTACAAATGGCGACAATTTCCTTTTTCTGAGTGCTATGAGATTGAAATCTGGATATTTTGCATCGAGGAGATCGTTGAAATGCTAGCTTTGTTGATGGTAATATATGTAGTGATCATTGGATCTTTGGCTAGCTTGTGATTGCTTTGAGTTGAACTTTACTGGCAATCGTGGGTGTTGGTTAAAGCAGGTGCTGTTCTGTAGCTTAGGATGGATGTTGAAAAAAGCGGTGATGGGAATTAGTGCGATGAAAAGGTGATGAATGCCATTGGCAGTTGAGTGTCCAATTACGATATGACGATCTATATTTTCTTGTTTTTACCAGTCAGCTATGCCCATAGTAGCCCAGGTGCTTGCGGTAAATATATTGGGTGTGTGTCTTCGCTTTGATCGATATTCGAGCATGAATAAGAAAGGAAAACACTAGAAGAAGGATGTGCTGCGGATCATCGTTAAATAAAAACTGATATGATTCGATATTCTCTGGGATTAGATCAAAGAAATACTGAATCTGAGGACTCCATAGAAGAGTTGATTATCGAGTTCTTTTCCATGAAGGCCAATACAGCAAGCTTACATAGCAGTTTCAAGAGGTGAAAGACACCAAATGACTGAATCCACCTCGCTTGCATTAATATCCCACAATATGGACTGATCCCGAATACATTCATATATACAAAGCAGCAGGGCAAAGAGATCTTCTCTTTTTCCGACACTGAAAAGATGCTAAAAGTCTGAAAAAATTACCGTTATCCAACCATCTATTAGAAATTTTATAAGTCATTTATAAGGGCAAGCCGAAACATCATGTTTTGACGACCTACGTAGGCACTTTCTGGTGCATTCTCCAGATAAGAGTTAGCTCCATAAGGAGAAATGAACACATTCCCTTGTCGAGTCGAACTGTAAGTGATCCCAGCTGTTACAACAGCTGCTTCACTTCTTGGCTCATTCCAATCAGAAGTTCTAGGCATGCCAGCGGAATATGGCTGCTGCGAATCGGGTAATGTATGGCTCGTCTTGGTATCGAGTGCGGGTGATTGGGATTCTAGAGTTACGGTCGTTATGTCATGGATACTGGCTCTCCTCCTATCCTTCCCACCTGAAATCTGCCTTATGAAGTATTTCTGAGCATGGCTAGCAACCTGAGTTGGCGTTCGAGTCATCACGAAGTTGCGCGATATGTTCCTCCAATCGCCTTTCCCGCACTTCTTGAGACCCATCAAGAACAACCTACAGGGTTGATTAAATTAGCACACACATCAATCTCATAGGCACAAGTTTGAACAGTGTTATAGTATGTGTTTTGTATAAGATTAAGAATAATAAGAACTTCACTCACACCTGTGCTCCTCTTCTGTCCAAGGAACACCCTTCTTCCTCTCCTGCTCCAATGACCGCGATGGCGGCCCTCGCTTTCCACCAGGGCAATAACCCAGCTGATATCCACCATGGCTAACCCACTCTAATCTAACAGGAGAAGAGCCTGTGTTGCAGCCATATCCAGGTATGGGCACAAGCCCTGCCTCAATATCACTAACATCATCAACCAACTCCTCATACTGTTTGATCACATCCCTTACCGTCTTCCCCGGCAGCATCGCCGCCACCTTGTGGAACCTGTCAGGCATGTCCTCGCCGTAAAGCGCCAGTGCGCGCTCAAAGGTCTTGTTCTCAGCTTGAGTCCATCTTGTTGTTGTTGCACCCTTGTAGTTCTTATCACTCAACCAGCTTCCTCTTGGCACGTATGATGCTGGTGATAACACTTCCATCGTTTCCTCACGAACTCTTATTCGATGAATTCGATTTAAACCATTTCGGGTTTTTAATCAACTCTGTCGAGATTTCAAGTGAAGCTGTAGGAGGAGGAAATGAAGAGGTGTGAAATGATGATCATGGAAAAGAAGAGGACACTTGTTAAGAGTCAGAATAAGCTTTTCTTGTGTGTGTGGAGGTGGTCTACCATTCAGGAATCCAGGAAAGACCCATTGAGTGGAAAATAAAGCAGATCAATCAAAATCACACTAAAAGGAAAATATCAACTTGATTGGGGAAAATAAAGCTAATTAAATGGAAAGCAATGGAATTTTAGAGTTTTTGATACCAAATTGAGAAAGATGAAAATGGAGCTCAAGATTGAGTATGAAAATGGAGTTGAAGATATGATCTTTCTCTGTCTTTCTCCTTGAGTTGCAAGAGAGAATGATAAGGATGTGGGATGAAGATAGTGAGCTATGATTGGGTTGTTTGATGTGTTTGTGGATGCTGCAAAAATGAACAGAAAAAAAGAAAAAAAACATATGGCAAGTACTATTTGACAAGGAATATAATAGTTGAGGGAATAAAATAGGGGGAAAATAATATGGAACCATGGCTTTCATCTTGTTGTTCAGCGTTCAAATATTCATGATCATTTGAACTCAAGGAAATCTTCTGCTTACTCTATCCCTATCGTCGCGCTCTAACTATTTTACAGTAAGATGAGTTTTCTGGATTAGTTCATACAAAATTGACGTGTAAAATAGTTATTGAATAGCGAACATGACTACAGAGTTTCAAAAAGGTTATGCAATTAGGTGTCCACCGTCAGGTATGTGGTGTCAAATAAATAAAACGAACAGAAAATTTCAGAAGTTCTTACTTAAACAACGAAACCTGTCATCCTCTGCTCATGATGTACGAACAAATCCAATGTCATTAGCTTTGGTGCCACTCACCAGCTGACCTATATAATCTTCATCAGAGGACCAATCTACAAAGATAAGGAATCCCTCTTTATCCATTTGTGACCCTCTTAAGTTTATCTCGATATGCACCTACGACATCTTAATATTTTGACGGGTCGCAAAATTATGTGCTGCCGTCCATTTATTGAGTAAAGTGGAATCACATGACTCACATGGGTTGGTGAGCTTTGTATTTTGACAATAATAAGAGTGGTCCTAATATTGGCTCAGAAATCTAAAAGCTCATGCTACTAATGATATATGAAGATTAATTAGTCGTTAATCCATTTTTCTTGTTTTGGTAAGTTGCTAGGGATTATTCAACTACTCTAATGATGTAGAGGTCCCCTTCTCGTTCTGTATTAAATTAAGTCCCTCTGATTTTGATGGCCACTTTAATTTGGTGACAAGTCTTCCATTTTCTTTTCACTCTTTTCTCAATGGTGATGTAGCATTTAGTAGTATTTTATTCTTTCCTAAGTCAATCAAAACAATAGATGTACTCGTTATGAATCTTATGATATCTTGGTTATTAGGTCTTGTTTTGTACTTATCTTTCCCTGTGTTTTCTTACTACAACCCTACAGGTGCTTCTGTTACGAATTGGTATGTCATGGACGTGGAAGAGATGTAGGGGATGTTGAGCAGCCCATGTTGTATCAACTCCTACTCTTCTTCCTCTTCCTTGGTAAATCATGGAGTGCTGAAATTTTAAGTGTGGAAAGTTGATCAAAGAGGAGCAGCCATGGAAAGTTCATTAGCATCCTTCTTTGGATAAGAAAGTTTGTTTAGGGAAGAAGTGCAGCTCCTGCACTACTATACAAAGAGGTGCTTTGCACCATGTCTAATACCATAACAACAAATAGAAACAAGGTATAGAGAAGCAAAGAGCTCTTTTAGATCATAGGTTGTTTGATATTTTTTAGAGTGTGTCCAAATAAAGCATTGCGTCATTTGTGAGTGTTAAACATGATTTGAGTGTGTTTGTTTTTATAAGTGTACGGATTTGTAATATTCTATTTTTATTATAAGTTATAATTCTTGATATACTTAGATTCCGACTATTCGATTACTCAACAGGGGATGTATAAGATATTACACCTAGATTTACGAACAATTCATGTACAGGCCAAGAGTAGGAGGAGGTTACCTGAGATGTTGTTCAAGTCATGTAATCGAAGTTAGACCGAGTTTTTTTATCTGACTTTGCATTTGGGAAACCCGAATTTACGAGTTGAATCAGGTTCAGTAACCTTCACTTTCAAGTTCCCTGCTCACCTCCGCGCGAGTTACCATCTATGGAATAGATATTGCTTCTTCTGATCATTCCATTTTCGAACCAATCTTTCAGTATTGATTATTGAGATTTCCGTAGGAGAGGAATGGCAACTTGGCCTCTGGTGTGATCGCTAACCTCTTCAACATGTCAATATGCTTGGGTTTACAAGTTGGATCATCCTATCAATGTCTTGGTCGACATGTCCGTCTAATGTCAAGCACCCACAAAGCTTGTTATTGTGAGCCTTCTTGCTCTGAATCTATTATTCCGCCGTACTGGTTTGGTTCATTGTCAAGAATTCTCACTTCGTTTCTCCCATGGTAATTGCATAGCCACTGTACTGTCTATACGAATACATTCCTCAGGTGCAGTTGTAGCTGCTGTATTGTGGTATCTGGTTAACTCGAAAGCGGCCTCGAATCTCGAATGTTGAATGTCCAAATACTGGTTTCAGAGTAGCAGTAATTGAATGCTTAGCAACTTAGTTTTATATCTGGGAATTGAACTGTGTTTTGTTATGGCTCGACTAGGTGGCTGTTAACAACTTCTTATCATTTACATTGACAGGATGAGCTCGCATCACCTCAGGGCTTCTAGGGGAAAGAGGAGCCATCGCTGGACGTCTGTTGTTACCCAACAAAATCACATTGAGAGATGATTGCCGAAGGATGGCAATCCCTGTTTAGGAAACACAGCAGCATCTGTCTTATTCCTGTTAAATCTGTACTGTTATTAGTTACACGTATGATATGTCACCAGGATATGTTTCTGCTGTTGGATCGAGGTTATCGGGTCTTGTCTTAGAATTGGGTAGCTCACTTGTAACAATAGTGATAGTTGGTAGTATGTTCCAAACATAGATCTAGGATGTTACTTGTAACTTATTGAATAACCAGTTCAGATTTTGAAGTTGGAGGTTGATTCCCTTGTATTGTCACCGTTGCACAAGACAAACAACGCAAGACAACATGAGTTATGAACGCAAACACAAGGGTTTAGGTAAAGTTTGAATAGTATGGAGAGACCATTAAACAATGCTAACAATCACCCACATATTTGAGCAGATCAAGAATTATTTATAACAGTTTCAAAAATATATCTGTCGTGACGAAGTTTGACTCACATCTTAAGATAAACATACATCTTTTGTTAAAAAATTATTATAAAATATTAATGATAATTTAAGTTGATGAAAAAAATATTTTGTGTCATTAAAATGATAAATAAAATTTCATAAAATATATATTAAATAATATAATATTTCGAATGTTATATTTAATATGAAAATTATAAACAAATACTTTTACTGTCAGTTTTGGTTAATGTCACAAATGGTCAAATTCATTGTACGGTTCAAGTTGTTTAATTCTTAAAAGCGTGAATTTTAATTTTATTCGAAGCTGTGAATATGACAATGGAGAAGGCGAAATCTCACTTGTCAATAGCCAAAGAAGAATCCGAAACAGTATCACAACTCGCGATCCCACCTCACATCGTCGACGCTGGGCCGAGTTTCTTCGAGGATTTCGCACTGAGAGGAATCCGAGTCGACCGAGTCGAACAAGGATCCATTTTCTGCACCTTCAAGGTCCCTCCTCGCCTCCTTGTAAGTCACCTAACCCTCAAAACCCTAGCCACTTCTAAAACAATTTCAGTTCGAAATCATCGAATTAGGATTCGGAGTTGTGGAAATGTGTGGGCTAGTGGGTTTGTGTTAGTTTTTTGTGGGTTTACGTCAATTTATGTAGGTTTTGGGAATTGTGGGCATTTCTTGTATGGGTTTGTCGATTTTTCAAAGTGATTGGGTTTGTGATGTGGAGAATTAGTATTCGGAATTGTGAAGATAATGCCATTGGAGAAGTTCGGTTATGTGGGATTGTGTCAATTTTGGGGGTTTTTGGTAACTGATGGTGAGTTTTTGTATGGATTCTGGATTTTGGAAGTGTTGGTTTTGTGCGGCGAAGTTGTACGGAATGTTGCTGTGGTTGCAGGACAGGAATGGCAACATGGCGCCTGGTGCGGTCGCGAACCTTGTCGACATTGTGGGGAATGCGTTGATTCAGAAGTCGGATCAACCGATGAATGTTTCTGTCAATATGTCCATCTCGTATGAGGCATCTGCGAAGCTTGATGTATGTGAACTTTTTTCTTCTTGTTCCGAAGCTGATAAGTTTGTGTGCTGTTTTGTTTTACATTTGGTCTATGCATTTGTGATAAGAATGGATTTAGAAGTATCTGCTGGGGTGTAGCTACTAGCATCATAAGCATATATGGGTGTATGCTGACTTCATAGATATTGATTATCACTTGGTTAGTCTGTTGAATCTGTATAGTTAATTGATCAGTAGATCCCTTCTTGGATATCTACATCTTCAGACGCACATGCAGACGAATTATGAACCCCTTCGGGATGAATGTATGTTCTTGAGAAGCATACCTTTTGCAGAGCTCGAGTTCATGATATACTAAGCCCTATCTTTGTTAGAGATAAATAACGCTCGATTCTAACATACGAGGAAAAGGTTATGTTGTCTGTGTCTTTCTAAGAGAAGGAAAATACTCGATGCTGATACACATGTTATGTATTGGGTGCTTTTCGGTAACATGTTATAGTATATCACAACTAGCCGAGTGCCAACAAGTTTGATTTCTTGCATTGGCAGGATGAGCTGAAGGTGACCTCAAGGCTTCTAGGGCAAAAAGGACGCGTCGCTGGAACCTCTGTGATCATATCAAACAAAGCAACGGGTGAGGTTGTCGCGGAAGGACGACATTCCTTGTTTAGGAGACATAGCAGGATCTGATATCCGCATACTTGTTGAAGCTTCGTTCTTTACAAGACAAGCTGCTAGGACAGGATATCAATATTCTTTACACAGATTCACTGAATTGCAGAAATCAGAAGTCTTATTACCATATTCAATGTTCGTACGTACCTCGACTAATACCCCGGACACTGATAAGACGTTCAGCGTCGAACACCACTAAACCAACCCAGGTTGAAATTGTACTAAATAATCCTCAAAGTACTTGAAGTTGTAGGAATATGCTTCTCTATTGTCAAAGGTTCCTCCTTTGATAGGTACCTCATCCATTTCAGGAATCAAAGTGAGTTATCGGCCAGTCAAAGTGGATATTTCATGTTGATCTTGTGCAGTCTGTCATGTTTTATTGTCACGTCTCATGGTTGAAGGTTTCTTGCCTTGAACTAGTTCGTGGACTGTGGATTTTGACCTCTTAATCCAAGTCCCTTGTATGTTACTTAAATTGGATCGGGGCGAGGACATGCAAAGGGTGACAGTTTTCCCAGCATCTACGTCCTTCAGAAAAAGGATTTGAAATCATTTGAATGAACATGTATTATTCGGAGTATCTTTTTTTTTTTTTTCCCTTTGTCAAAAGAAAGGATAGAGGCCTAAACCAAATCACTCGCAATATTAGTTCATGTCAAACTCGGATCAAATATGTTAAGATAACTAAATAAGCATTGGCTAGGGCTGTGCTAGGATGTGAGAACCAATTGGGAGTGTGAATGTCTAATTTTAGTTAGATAGAACGTCTGCATCAATACTGATTTTTCTCTTAATTGTCGAAGTTTGCTATCATTTGCTGCTTCACATGCATCTGCACCCAAATTTCCACTCAAATTTATTGCGAAAAGCCCATCAAGGATAATGTTCCTAATTAGCAAATTGCTTTGCTGCATTGCAACCTGTGAATCGTGATTAAACAACACGCTAACGCCCAAAACACGGTTGACTCTTGTTGAATTGGTCCTCTTCTTCACCAAGGCTTCATATTCTGTATTCACCGAATCCACACAAGAACATATCAATATGCTATTTTCATCAGCAACTCAGAAATGAGGAAGAACCAGCTTGAAGTTATGCAGATGAGGAGATCAACACCATCTCCATTGATGATCGCAAAGCCCATCAACAATTCCATGAAAAGCAAGTCTTTTCTGCATCAACTAGCCAAGAAAATTAATGGGTTCTTCAAAATTTTCATGCCCAAGAGGGAAAAAGGTGATGTTCCTGTTGTTGAAGCATATGGGTTTGGTAGCCGAGGCTCAAGCCCAGCTGTTGGAAGCTCAGGTGAGTTCATTTTATTGATTTGGAATGATGAGTTGATGTGTTTGGTGTGTTTTGGATTTGGTCTTGTGGGCTTTGTGGTTTGTGTGTGAGGAATTTGTGGATTGGGTTGTGATTCGGGAAATAGTCTCTCTCTATTGTCGGGTAAGGGATGAGACTTACAATGGGAATACCTGTATTGTTGTTGCGGTTGAATGTGGTTGATGAAGTGCCTCGGGGGAAGTTTGCTGATTGAAAATGGGGTTTTTGCAGTTGGGTTTTCTACTGGCAGCAAGAGTAGAAGTTCTTCGATTCTAAAGAATTCGAGTTCGAGTAGTTCATCTGGTTCGAGCAGTGGAGTGTTTGGGTCTGCTGATTTGTCTATGGATCTGATCAGGAAGGCAACGAAAGGTTTCGCTGCAGAGAATGTGATTGGAGAAGGCGCGTTTGGAACGGTGTATAAGGGGCAGCTGAGGGATGGATCTCTTGTCGCCATCAAGCGGGCGAACAAGGTAGCTCACTTGCCGCCTAGCTGATATTTCATGATTGCTAATTCAATCGTCTGCTTGGATGTAATGTCTTGGTTTACACTTTGGTGGCAGGACCAAAATTACAAATGCGCAACCGCACAATTCAAGAGCGAGATCCATGTGTTATCAAAGATTGAGCATCTGAATTTGGTGAAATTGTATGGATACTTGGAACAGATAGATGAAAAGATTGTTGTGGTCGAGTACGTGGGCAATGGAACACTCCGGGAGCACTTGGATGGTATGTTTAACTCATCACATGCATCTTATAACATTTGATATCGAAACTAGTACTTGTGCAAATTGAGCACCATATCTCTCTCTTCTTGTTGGGGGTATTATGCCATTCTGAATTTGCATATGATTTTACGAAATTTCCTCTTCGTGTGAAATTGAACCGAGAAAATGACTTCAGGTACAAGAGGCAATGGGCTTGAACTTGGTGAACGGCTTGACATTGCGATTGATGTAGCTCATGGGATCACCTATTTGCATACTTACAGTGGTACGAGGATTATTTTGACAGCTGATTTTAAAAGTTCATTCTGTTGGTGTTTGCCAAATATCAAAGAATCATATTACAATGATCCTAACATAGAAACAATTGGAGAGTGAAACTGTCTGTGTTCTTGACAGATCCTCCAATAATCCACAGAGACATAAAGGCATCCAATATTCTTCTCACCGAGAAACTCAGGGCCAAAGTGACAGATTTTGGGTTCGCCAGGATGTTGCCAGAAGATTATGATGCTACTCATATTTCGACTCAAATCAAAGGAACAGCAGGGTACTTGGATCCTGAGTATCTGTCATCATACCAACTAACTGAGAAGAGTGATGTTTACTCATTTGGCGTATTGCTGATAGAATTGGTGACTGGAAGACATCCTCTTGAACCAAAGAAAGGGCTGAAGGAGCGAAACACGGCAAGATGGGTGAGTCTTGGATTATGAATAACAGAAAAGCAACTTTTTTTAATATTCTGCAGAGTGCGGAACATAATTCTGTCAACTCGGACATCCTCTATTGCAGGCAATGCAGAAACTTAGAGGAGGTGACGCGGTGGTGGCATTGGATCCCAGGGTGAAGAGAACCCCTGCATCTGTCATGGCATCCGAGAAGATACTCAAACTGGCATTCCAATGTACTTTGCCCACAAAGCAACGAAGACCCTTGATGAAAACGTGTGCTGAGAATTTATGGGCAATCAGAAAAGAATTCAGAGATATGCAGGAGGCCACGAACATCTCTGCATCCCCTCGTTCTGACGGTCTGTTAGAGAAAAATACGAGGAAGCACAGGAAGCAGTCACTGGGAATCATGGAAGAAGACAGCTTCTCGTTCATGTCCGAATAAACCAGGAGGTGTATGTGAGAAATCTCGGTCAGCACTCGGTATATGCAGTCCTTTGTACATAATAGCGTTTTTGTTATAGCATCAAAATTCTGGCTTGCAATCCATTTTTCCTTCTAATTTGATTTTCTTGAATTCATAGTGACGTATTTGCTTGTAAAGCAGTTTTCCAGCAGGCAAGACGTTGTTGATCTATATATGTGATTGTTTGCAGTTCTCTTGGTTCTGAGATCCTGTGTGTTATTTCGTGCGCAAGTTTGTATCTCCTCATTCTTTCTACTATAGTATGGTCCATGGTATGGCATGTTATTCCTTTTTAGGGAAAATAGCATAAAATTCCCCTCAATTATTCGATTTTAATATATGATCCCTCTAAATTTTGAAAATACATGGATTATCTTGATCAACTTTTTAAAATCATGTTTCGTGTCAAAATGTAAACTTTTCTTTCAGAACGTGCGAAGAATATACAGATAATCTTTTTATGAACTTCTTTGACAAGATTTTGTGTCAAAATAATGTGATTTTTATTTTATGATAAAAAGATTAAATATATATTTTTAAACTTGATGAGAGTCATGTGACATGACTCATTGAAAGGAGTTAAATGTCTTGTTTACTTCCTTGTTATCAACAAGATATGGGTTATTACTTTAGTTAAAGCCGCAAGGTAATTCTATTTTTGGCATTCCTGAGTCTTGTATATACTGCTTCTAGTTTTGCGTTGTTCCTTGATGTCAACTGTTTTAAACCCCTTTAGTCCTCATTTCCGACTCGTCAATGATCACCTTGTACTTTAAAATGACAAAATCGCTACGTGCACTTTTGTTTGCGACTGCTCATTCTTGCACAGCTGCACTATGAGAAGCAATTCGCCTTTTGTTTTGTATTCCACTGTTTCTATTCACGACATTATTCTTTTGTTCATCAAAGTGAGCTGAATGACCTTTGCTCGAGCATGTAATCTAAGCTCGAGCATACCCGCCTTTCCTAGCACAAGAAGACTTGGAAAGAAACTAGCAAGTCCACGATTCATCATTAAGCAGATTTGAAAAAGTACAACCACAATGCAGTTCGATAAAGGACCATAGATTCTCAAAGAAACAAAGTCGAAGTTCTCGAAATAAATCAATACAACGCTTCTATCACTAGGACCAGAACACAGATCAGCATATCTTCTGGGTTCGGCCAATAGCACTTCCCTCCAGTATCTCCGCATTATCATCTGGGATTGGTCCCATTCACCTCGACGGAGAACGTGACCTCGGACTAGCAGACCTGGACACTGATCTGGATCTGGAAGGAGGACTCCCTCTTGAATAACTCGTCGAAGAGCGGCTGTCCTTGGAGAATGACCTCCCCCTCTCGCGATATGAGCCATCCCTCCTTGATACAGGAGAGTGACTCCTGATATTGCTTCTTCTCAGCATAGGAGAATACCTGCGTGAGTAACTCCTCGACCTGCTCCTGTGTCGAGGAGAGTAGCTGCGGGAGTAGCTTCTCCTAGAGTACCATCTTGCCCTCGGTGAGCAGCTGCGGGAGTAGCTCCTCCTAGAGTACCACCTTCCCCTTGGTGAGTAGCTGCGGGAGTAGCTCCTTCTATACCTTCTTCTGGGAGATGGAGAGTAGCTACGTGAATGGCTCCTTCCTCTTGGGAAATAGCTCCGAGATACAGAGCGATACCGGCTTCTTCCATAGTATCGATCAGCTGGGGAATCATAGCGATGGTATCGCCGGACAGGAGACCTGCTGTATGGGGAGCGGGAGCGCGAAAAGGACCGACGCCGACGATAGTATGGAGAACGGGATCCATCCCGCCTGTAGTAGGGAGAATAAGACCTACCACGCTCAGATGAAAACGAGCGACTCCTGCTACGAGGAGAATGCCGTCGCCCTGAATACGGATTAAGGAGTAATGATATTCAATAAGTACACAACAAAGTGAGAATCTAATGCCACAAAAAATTATGAAGAACTTACGGCTTGCTGCTACTAATCCAAGGTATCGTCCCGGAGTCGGTGTTCGACCCCTGCTTCTCTTGGCCTGAAGATATGAAAGAAACAAACAGGATCAGAACAAGAACTCTGAACTCATAACCACCTTGTATTCCTCATTAAGTTACACACATATTTAATCGACAAGATGCAATATGCTACAAAACAAACGAGATAGGAGAAAAACAGAAAAGCAGGGTATACAACCCTCTGATAGATACTCTGATTTTCGCTCGATGAGATTGGTTGGATTAGTTCTGTTGTAGGTTGGAGAAGCGCTGCTACTCACACCTACCCTGTTGTCACAACCACTTTCAGGCAAAAAAAAGAAAAAAGAAAAAAGGAAGCAAACATTTCGAACCGCAATGGACGCAATTTATACGATCCGAGACAATCCAAACAGTAATGCCGTATGGGGAAAAAAAACAACTGAGGCTACCATGTCCAGTTCCCTTCCATATACTTGAGTGAAGAGCAATACCTTCTCAACAGTGATGACACGTCCCAGGAGGACCGATCTGTCCAGATACTTAAGACATCGTTCAGCTTCGTCCA
>JAOVYX010021527.1:0-15665 GCA_035668315.1 Drosera spatulata
CTTATTGAAGTCCCAATGCGTATCCGAGGTCTATGCTGAGAGTACGGGATGAAGTTGCGATGATTCCACCTTGTTTTCCCCTTGTTTTGATCGTCTTTCTTCTCCTTTCTCTCCTCTGCCGTCACCTCGTGTTCCTCTGACAAAAATTATGTTTATTTCAAACCTAGGAAGGATTTAAATAGGCCTCTTCCGAAACACAATTGATTGGACGGACGGAATTGAAGATCTGCAGCTGTAGGCCCGTCGCGCCCGCGACCTTAAGTTTGTCGCTCCCGCGCCTCAGTTCAAGGTGGTCGCGCCAGCGACTCTGGCTGTAATGCTCGCGACTAATGAGCTCTGGTTCCATAAAATTAAAACTAAAAATAACAAACAACGTTCAAAAATTCCCTAAACTTGTACATAGCTTCTACACATATAAACCTAGCTAATCGTAACAAAAGTTTGCTGAAAAGCTCTTCGAAGAGCGTGAAATGTTGATGAGACGTGAAATGCTGTTCTTCGAGTTCTTGAATTTTCATTTTGCGATTCTTCATCTTATTACTTCAATTTTCAACGCCAATCTGCCATAAAACCATAACATACAGCAATACCAACATTCCAAGGCGAAAAGACACTTAAAATGCAATTTAGACAATGTAAAGGGAATAAAAACAAACGTTTAGAACGATGAAATGATGTGTGATTTCATACACATCACTTACTTGGGCGACCGTCGGTCGGTCGGTTCAAGCTTAGGACTTCTTCTCCCATGAAGGTTGACAAAATAATCTTTTGAGAAGTTTTACTTCCTTGGCCAACTATTGGTCGGTTGTATTTCTTTGGCTGATCGTCGATACATTGATCATACATTGTTGGCTGACCGTTGGCCAATCCGTTGTACGTCATTGGCTAACCGTCGTCGGTGAAGCATACAATCTTGGCCGAAGTTCGATCAGTCGGTCGTGCTTTATTGGCCAACCATCGGTCAATAGGAAGTACATCCTTGGCTGACCATCGATCGACCGGTCCTATATCCTTGGCCGACCGTCAATCGGTAGGTCGTACATCCTTGGTTGACCATCGGTCGGTCGGTTGTACTTCATTGGTCGACCTTCAATCGGTCAAGCCTAGGGTTGTCCGCCTCAAGATTCATAACATTTTATTAATCATAGGAAGTTTACTTCCTTTTGACGACCACTCAACCGATCAGGCCAAGCTTAGGGATGTCTATCCCAAGAAGCTTGTTTTCCTTGATAATTTTTTGGAACTTCTTTCTCTTGATGGACCACTCGTTTGGTCGGTCCAAACTTAGAAATTCATCCCCTTGACCAATCATTTTTTCGATCGGTCGGTTCAACCTTAGGGCTCTGTGTCCCGTGAAGCTTGTTTCATTTAACAATTTTTGGGGAATCTATTTTCTTGACAGACCACTTATTCGGTTGATCCAATCTTACGAATGTATTTTCTTGACTGACCACTTGGTCGGTTGGTCCAAACTTAGGGCTCTTCATCTTGGGAATTACAACGCTTGAGAGTCCTTTTTTAGAAGTTTTACTTCCTTGGTCGACCGTTGATTAGTCAGTTCAAGCTTAGGACTTCTTGTCCCATGAAACTTGACATACTTTGAAAGCCTTACTTCCTTGGCCAACCGTCGTTTGGTCGGTCTAGGGACCATTCCGACCTAGGGTTAACAACTTTGGTCTTAGGGTGGTGGTTGAATTTCTCTTTGGATCAACCCACCTGTTGAGAAGGGAATGAAAACTCTACGGATTAGACCGATTGCCCGAAGACCTTAGTAGTTGGTAGTAAGGGATAAGAGTAGATCTCCTCCCTATAGACAGTTAGGTTAGGTCTCATTGTGCCTTTTTCTATCATTCGATGTTTATTAATGAAAAAACCTTTTATTTCGTGGCATTTCATTTTCTTTGATGTGTTGCAGTTGATTGTTTTGACCATGGCCTAGGATTATTCATCCCTTGAGGGTAATTAACCTTGTGATTGATCGACCAGTCGATGCTAACCTAGGGTTGTCTGCCCCGAAATGCATGTAGCACTTTGTACGTGTAAGGGAATTCATTGCCTTTGACAATCATTCGGTCGATCGGTTAGTATAGTCCTACTAGCGATCAGTCGGTCTAACCATCATCTAGGACTGTTTTTTCTGTTATAGTATTGATGCTTAGCCGTTTTTCGTCTCATGATCAACCTTGCGATCGTCCGGTCGGTCTCACACAGGATTTTATGTCCCATTGAGCTTCTTGCACTAAACAGTTCTCCCTGGGAGACCACTCAATCGACCGGTTCTAGTCTAGGGACCTTTGCCCCTTGTGGCTTGTAGAACTTAGTAAAGTTTAAAATCTTATTTCTCTTAAAGTGTCATTATGCTCTTTAAAGTTTAATTTCCTTCGATTGGTCGGTTTATCCTCTGGGGTGGTGCACTTTGAAACCGAGAGCCGACAACAAAGTTGGTCAGACGTCTGGTCGGATTTCCTATGGGTCACTCTAACCTCTGTCATCTGTTCAGTTATGAAATTTTCTCTTCCTAAAGATGGATTCTCAAGGCATCCCAAGGCATCCTTTATGCCTTTTACCCCTAGAGAAATTTTATGATTTTGGGATCAGTAAATTTCTTTCTTTGGCTTTGTGTCTTTCCCACTGTAAGGTGAATGAACAAACAAAGGTTTACATAGACTTCCTAAGTCGGTCGGGGCATTCTTGGTCCAGACCATTTCTTATGGTTTTGTCAAATGATCGATCAGATAAGCAGTGGTCGACCAACTAGATGACCTGTCGGGATAGACCGGTCAATGCCGATTTGTTCTTCATGTCTGTCCTTATTGGGATTAGACTAGCATTTGATTAAGAAGTTGGTAAGTGTTTTTAGGCCATGCCTCCTTCTTTACGAAGGGGACCTGGTCGGATACCTATTTTGGAGGGTTTGAGCGACCTGGGACCCTCTATTCTTTTAGTAGGGAGGGTCATTTTGGTCATGTTCCTTACAACCTTCGGTTAGATGGGACATCTGTTCTGGACATTAGCTCTAATCTGAATGGGAGATCCGATCTGGACCATCTTCCTAAGTTTTACCCAATCTAAGTTGTGCATCCGATCTTGATGTTAGCGACTCGTCTTGATGGTATGTTCGATCTAGGACACTTTGATTTCGACAAAAACAAGGGACCTCTTTAGTCATGCCCACTTATTCATTGAAAGGTCTGATAGGATAGCTCTCTTAGAGTAGTTGTCCGACCCAGTACACCCTTTTGAGTGCTAGGGCCGATAAGTGCTGGTAGACCTTGAAGTGTGTGTAAACACTTATATTTACAGCTATATTTACCTAATTGAATGGGTCTTTCCTTAATGGGTATTTTACCTTGATGGGCCTTGGCCTGGAGAACAAGACATCTTATCCATTTGACTCGGGCTTGGATCGTCCAATCTCGGAGAGGAAGGACGGGGGAGACCTGGATAGGTCGAATCCCGATTGTAGCTCGGTTAGATACTCCCTAGGTCGACCATTGTCTTTATAGGTCTATCATGACCTTCCCAGGTCTACCCTAACCTCTCAGATCTTCCACAACCCCCCAGGTTGACCATGACCTCTCATGTCGACCATGATCTCCTCAGGTCGACCATGACCTCCTCAGTCGACCATGACCTCTCAGATCGATGATGACCCTCTTAGGTCCATAATGACCTCTTAGGTCCACCATGACCCTCTCAAGTCCGCCATGACCCTCTGAGGTCCGCCATGACCCTCTCAGGTCAGCCATGACCCTCTCAAGTCGGTCATGACCCTCTCAAGTCCGCCATGACCCTCTCACAAGCCGACCATGACCTTCTCTGGTCGACTATAACCTCTAAAGTCTACCAAGCCTTCATAGGTCGACCAAGACTTCCTAGGTCGACGAAGTCTTCCTAGGTCGACCTCCTCATCCAAGCTACTCATCTTAGCTTAGTTTTAAATTTGACCATCAACTCTAATTTTAAAGGAAGAGAGGACCTCTTGGTCATGCCCCATCTTCATGGAAAGGTCGGTCGGACACTTCTCTTCAAACGTTTGTCCCACCTAATAACATTTTTAATTTCGAAGGAAGGGGGATCTCTTTGGTCATTTCTCCTCTTCATTGAAAATTCAATCAGACACTTCTCTTGGAGTGTCTATATGACCTAATAACACTTTTAATTTTGAAGGAAAGGAGACCTCATTGGTCATGTCCCTTTTTCATTGGGAGGTCGGTCGGACACTTCTCTTAGAGGGTCTGTCCGGCCTAATAATACGTTTAATTTTGAAGGAAGAGGGACCTCTTTGATCATGTCCCTTCTTTATTTAAAGGTCGATCAGACACTTCTCTTAGAGAGGTTGATCGGACACTTCTCTCGGAGTGTCTGTCTGACCTAATAACGTATTTAATTTTGAAGGAAGAGGGACCTCTTTGGTCATGTCCCTTCTTTACGGAAAGGTCAATCGGACACTTCTCTTCGAGTGTCTGTCCGACCTAATAATACTATTAATTTTAATGTAAGGAAGACCTCTTTAGTCATATCCCTTCTTCATGGTTAGGTCGGTCGGACAATTCTCTTGGAGTGTTTATCCGACCTAATAACATATTTAATTTTGATGGAAGAGGGGACCTCTATGGTCATGCCCCTTCTTCATGGAAAGGTCGATCGTTCTGATCGTTGTCTCATCAAATTATGGCTTCTCGTCCATTTAGTTGTCATTTCGACAAATCAAGGCAGTTCACTTGGTCCTTGTCTTACCACATCATGATGGCAGTCCACTTGGTCCTTCATGGAAAAGTCGTCCTGCCAAATCAAGGCACTCCGCTTGGTCCTCGTCCTACCACATCATGACGGACCGTTCAAAAGTCATCCTGCCAAATCAAGGCCATCTACTTGGTCCTCGTCCCGTCAAATCATGGTGGACCGTTCGATAGTCGTCAAGCCAAATCAAAGCGGTTCGCTTGGTCCTTGTCTCGTCAAATCATGATTGTCCTTTCAATCCTCGTCCCGCAAAATCATGGGTGTCCAACGCTCCTTGGATGTTCATCAAGGTCTTAAAGTTTTGAGCGTGCTCATCCGGATCGGTCGTTCCGTCATATATGTCACACGACGGAATTCGAAACCTCTCTGGGGGGGGGGGGGGAGTTGCTCTCAAGCATGAAAGGGGTGTCCGCTCTGAACTCTCTTTCCTCGTTCCTGAAATGGGGTCCTCGTTCGGTCTGCTCAAGCATCTTGTAAGGTAGCTTCATTTTTTTGTTCCAAGGGAATTAATTATCCATCAGGTTGGAGTGGGATAACCTAAGAAGCTTGGGACGAGTCCGGTCGGTCAGGGGCAAGAGTTCTGGAGTTGACAGACCGAGCATTCAAATGTATTCTTAGGTCTTGCCTCCTAGGATTGATGTGATTTCTGAGGTCTTTTCCTTCGGCTCGGAGGTCTTCCACTCCGGCTCGGTTGAGCTATTGCCAAAGGTCGGTCGGGTCAGCTAGGGTACTCATTTCCTATTCAGTGGAGGAATGACAGGTGCTCTCCTCTCCGCGTTCTGTGGAGGTGCCACGTCTGGGCGTGGGAATACGTAACATTCAGTGGGTTGCTCATCTCCCTTAGAGCGACTTGCATTTATCTGGTCATCTCTTCACGCTACTCTTGATACATGGCCACAGTAACATACTGAATCGCCGAGCTCTCTGCCATGTAATTGGCTGGGGGTGGCACCGGATCGGCCCTTGTGCAGACTGACCTCAAGGGTTGTCACCTGGGAGCCCAACTAGCGGAAGGCATATTGGACGGTTCTGGTTGCATGTTGGTAGTTCGGCTTCGAGTTATTGGCATATTGTTATGTCAATCGGTCCCTACCTGACGCGCCAAACTGTTTGTCATTGTTACTTTGATCCCTTGTGATTAGGTCGGACTGTATGATGATCCGATCATACGTCGGACTGATTTGATGATGTGGGTCCAATCTAAGGATGTGTCGACTGATCTGCACACCAAGAACCAAGAAAACGTCACTAGTCGGGAGACCAAGGTGTGCACTTCGGACTCCCACTCCGACGTTCAAGTCAGTATATGCCCGATCTAGGGGAAAGAGAATGAGGAGAAGAGTATTGCATGTGAAGGAGTCAAAAATGAGAGAGGATACCTCCTTGGTAATGGTGAAAGGTATTTATAGGAAAAAAAACCCTAATTGTGTAGCCTTTTTGCATACCTTCTAAGGCCTATTTCCCATGTGTTCAAGGCCCAATTCCCTTGTGTTAACTATTCTTCTCATCAATGGATAATGCATTTGACTTGACTTGTCATTGACCATAACCTTGATTTGGGTGACCTTTATGATTCAATCTATGTTGGTCATATTAAGTATTAACTAGATAAGTTAGAGACTTACTATCTTGCTATAGTTTATCTTGAATCTTTTGACATGTGAATGAGTAGACCAATTTATGTTGCTATTCTGTTCATGTTTTGTATATTCCTTGATTGATTCAATTGTCTATTCTTTATATTCATGCTATCATGGTATGTAAGGTAGATGATTAGTTTAGTTATTCAAGCTATCTTGATAATTAAAAGTCTAGTGAATGATATTAAAGGTATCCATTATCCTTAGTTTCAATGATTAATTCGTAAGCTGAGTGAAGTTATGAAAATCCTCCCTACGTTGGTTTTCAATAGTTTCACCCTAGTAAATCAATCTAGTACAAGTAGTTTTTAGTTCTTCATTGTTAGTACTTAATTAGTTTACAGTTTAATTACAAATTCCCTACAATTCTCAGTTTTAGGTTAAGTAATTAAGAATTCAAATTTGATTGCTAATAATTAATATAACGTCTCGACTTTTCATTACTTATTAATGATACATATGACATCACTGCCGCTGGGCCCAACGCCTCAGCTAGACAAAAACCATACTTCCTTGCATAGTAATAAGAATTAAGCTAAGTTCACTTATACATCATTAGTTTAGAAACTTTTATTGCACTCAATCTTAACTCAGAATATCACCTTTCCAACGAAATTTACATCCCTTTCTAATATCAGAATACCTTTCACACATACGTTACATCTACTATCAAATCTTAGGTCACACTTCTCCTCCAAGTCTTGCTCCTGTAACAAAAAGAAGAGATAAGTCAAAGAAAAATAGTTGCCGTGGGCTATAAGAGCTCAATAACGTATCAGCCCTCTTCCCAATGGATTACACGAGAGAAAAAAGGTAAGAAAAGAAAATGAGAATGATCACTTAGATCCTTTGTTCTAGCACTCTGGAATCAACACACCAGTCAAACAAAGCAAATTAAATGCATAGATCATCTATTACAGCATATTAGAAAAAGCACATTACTCAGACAACACAGATTCACCAAGCAAGTATCGAACCAAACAACACCACTGCACCAAACATACTTCTTCCTCTCCAACTCCAGTCATTTATACATTGCTGCATATTTCATCTCGCGAATACTCCAAATATGTTATTGGGGGCATACTAAACTCATAGTGTCCCATTTACTACTGTCACACCCTTTCTAATATGACAGTCAAGATCTCCAAATCAAACAAACTGAGACAAAGACACCGTGACACAACAGGTCCCCAGTTTAAGTCTCACGCACTGTTGCACTCAGCAGTTCACTCAAGACACTATTATACTTACCATCATATGAATCACACAGAGACGACAAATAATAGATACCCTCAATGTTATAATTGTGTCCTTGGCGAGACTTATTCAATTTCATAAGTAAGCTCTCTTCAGTTTTAGCAAAAAGGGATATCCGAGAAAGGGTATCAGCCAAACCAGAGCCTAGGGTCTCCTGCAGTGAGATATCCTTATACCAAAACGACCTCACAGGGTCGATGAAAGAATGTCACCACCAAATCATTGTATAACACAAACGACAGCCACAAAGCTTTTTGTGTTTATAACATGGAATTATCTCACCAATTTATGGATTTACACTCCTTTCACACATTCACCCTCATTATACCAGCAAACAAAGTATAACACACACAATGCAACAACACTCCACAGCACTCAGTATTTAGCACACAACACACAGCAATTACAGTCAGTAATTTACGTCAGCCACATTTAGTGACTACGTCCAAAGATTCCAATGCATATTATTATACTCAGGGTTAATAATACGCATCGCCACACACAACAAATCTAAACGTTACCTTTTATTACAGTTCTTCACATGCACATGCTCAGCCTAATCTAAACGTTACCTTTTATTACCTTTTAAGTGACAATGAGCAGCGTCTCCGAGTCCTATAATATAATAGGATACACGTATTAAGACACATCCTTGTGAATTATTGTTCACTTTATGGAGTTGAGCATATTTGTTCGTACTTCTTGAAAAATCGCCATAGTAATATCATGTGGTGGTGCCAAGCTTTGAGAAAAGTCTTTGATACTTATTTTGCTAGTCCATGATGATGAATTTATGTATTTATCATCATTAGAAGTGTTTGTTAATATTTGGAGTTGTTTCGATGTCAAAACGGTTCATTTTCAGATTCTGTCCAACATGACCCTTTCGACACGTTTAAATCTATAACTCTCGTTGATGTGTGCATAAACACACATCATTTTTTTACTCTAAGTGTTTATTTTATTCCTCTTGTATTGTCTATTTAATGTTTTTAGCGTCTTTTTGTCTTGGAATGTTGGTACTACTGTATTTTTATGTTTTTGACAGATTGATACAAAGTTCGGAACAAAAATAAAGAAAGATGAAGAAGATAGACAAGTCATGAGCTCAAAGGCTGGAATTCACAAGTTTATCGTTATTTCACATGTTTCTGGGAGTTTATGCAGAGAAGTTTTACGTCGATATGTTAGCTTAGCATGTTTAGAAGTGTTGTATAAGTTTTTGAACTTTTTGGACGTCGTTTAGTATTTTTCGTATTAGTTTTAGGTGATCAGCACATGTGTCACGGCCACTACAGGTGTGTCGCGGGCAAGCACAAGAGTCGCGGGCACGATGGATCAATTCAGCAAAATCCCATGTTTTTAACGCATCGTGGGCGTGACATGATGTGTCACGGCCGTGCCTGTGTCCCCGGTGCAGGACATTACGTTTACAGCCGTCAGATCGATTTGTTTTCGACCTATGCCTATAAATACATGTCTTGGGGTTCTTCTATACAACGTACAGAGCTCAGAGACGGCAGAGACGATCAGAGGAGGTGGAGATGCAAAGAGGGAAAGCTTTGGAAGGTTTTCATCAACCTTTTCAAGGATAATTGATCTGTAACTCATTGTATAGGTTAGGACAACTGTTTGGAACGCGTCGTGTGCTGTAAAACCTTCGTTCTCAGTTATTTATTCTCTGTAGGATGTTTGTTTTCAATGCTATGTTTCATTCCATGCTTTGTTAGATGCATATGTGTGAGTAGATCATAAGTAGGGATGTGTTGTTGACCTTTGATAACCTTAGATCATGAGAAAATGCATTTATGATTAAAACCAGAAATGTTAATGAGGAATATGTTGCATAAAACTTGTTAGAATTATCATATAACATATGTTTACTAGATTGATCACCTAATATACATAGGTTAGAGCTAAAATCGCACTAAGTGGTTTTAGTTAGTAGCTAATTGATATAATATGATTTAAGCTAATTGTCATATATAATCAATGGTTTCATATGCATGTGACATGATTAGTTTAAGCTAATTGTTATAATTGTTACGAATGGTAGTTCCATGTTATGATTCAACTCTTTTGATTAAATCATGTTTGAGCTAATTGAAATGGTTTTAATCTATTGAGTTAGTTTAACTATCCGAGCTAATTGGAAGTTAAAAGCTAAGGAACGTAGTGAGTTAAATCCAAAATTCATTACAGCCATTCAATATTAGTCATTACATCTAAATTCAGAAACATGCATGATTGATCTAGGCGACTCATAAAGGAATTCAACCACCATCCCTACATTTCTCCCAACTTAAAGAAACTTCTCTATATCTCAGCTTTTTCTTAGCTTCTGTTCGATCTACTTAGTATAGTTTCAAGTAGTTTCTTACAACAAACACCCCCCCCCCGGAACCTTAATTTTCATATTTATAATATTTCTTTTTAGTGGCTAAGAAAAGATAAATAATAGTCTCTGTGAGTTCGACCCTTACTTCCGCTAGTGCATTAATTTTATAATCTTAGAGTGAAAATTAGTGCATATAAATTCTAATTTGACCTGCCTACGACAGTACGCATCAAATTTTGGTGCCGTTGTCGAGGATGGTACAATTGTTTCAATATTCTTATTTTATTTTTAGTCACTCAAAGTTCTATTATTTTATGAAAATTATTTTATTTTATTTTATTTTTGTTTCTGTTAATTTAACAAAAAAAAATTGAAAAGAAATTTTTGGTGAGTTTGTTGTTTTTGAATTAATTTTAATTTGATTTTTACTATGGCTTATAACTATCAATCATATGGTATGTTGAATTATCAGTCTTACGATAATTCTTATTCTCAAACATTAGATGAAATTGCCAAAATGATTGAAGAAATGAACAACAATATGAATAATAGACCATCTGAGAATCGTTTTAATATGGAACTTCGAACTAGCACTTGCCCAACTTTTCATCTTATGGATATTGCAATCAAATGAATATGTTTCAATAACCATCACAACCACAATATGGATATAATGCTTATTGTAACTATTATAATGGTGGATGGTAAGATTGCCAAAATCATTAAGCCCGGGATTCGAACGCGGAACTCTTAGCTAGGAGCGGATTTCCCAATTAATAGTAGCAAGCCAAACATCTTTTTGTTTATATACTTTTTAAAAAAAGTTCATATTCTTCAGAGCTATGATCGTGGACCAACCTCGCCGTCGATCCATTCAACATCTACACCAAGACGGGATCGCTTGCTGTCATGTTTGGAGCAATAATACTTGGAAAGATGGACTAATTCAGGTAGGTCGAACCTTCGTCGATCTTGTATCTTTCCCCACTGCTTTGTAAGAGTAAGGTCGAGAAATTGATTGTAAAACCTATTTCTCTATACTCTTTATAGTAGCACTTCAGTTTTGAGTAAAAGATCTTATTATATACAAGATATAGGAAATCATCATTCATTAACGATTTTAGGTATATCACGTAAGAATCGAATACGCCTTCCAGTTCACTCTTGATGGTTGATGGATATCAAGATTTTAATTCTTCAATGCCAAACAATTCTTTGGACTTTTCACGAAGCCATTCTCTTGACCATTCGCATGAATCAATGTTTGTTTTGGATGTTCCTTATAATGAATTTGAAATTGATCAATCTCATTCAAATATTTCATTCTCTGAAAATCTTCTTGTTTTCAATGTTTTTCATGATCATAAGGATGATTTTGATTCTCATGCTTTATTTTATTTCCTTATGTATCCAAATATTTTTGAAATCTTATTTGGACATGCTTGATTAATCTTTTTGATAAAATAAGATTTTTGAGAAATATCAAACTTAAGATGAAGAGAGTTTTATCTTGGCTTCCGCGTTCGTATCAACGAGGGAAACCAAATACTCCACGCGTTCGTATCAACGAGGGAAACCCATTGATTGCGATCACACACCTTGAAACGTCTCGGATTGAACGTAATTTGAGATTTTCTGTTGAGAAAACCTAGGTATGAATCCACAATTTCAACTCCAAATTCAACAATCTTGTAGTCTAAATTGATCTACTCATTGTGTAGAATATGAATTCATAGCTGAATTGTTGAATTTAGATCTGACGAGGGCGATTCGACCGCAGCTGAGCGTATCTTAGTGCCATACCCTTATGAAGATATTGTTATTCCGGACAAGTATGAGGACCATCATGGAGTGATTTCTCGCAGGGCTATCCACCAGACCAGATTTCTCCATTCTGGTGATTTAACTACACTCCATCTATGGATCGAGATCTTGCATGCTATTGTATAGCTTGGTTGGGATCATACTTTTTTGACGAGATGGCCTACATATTTGTCCCTTGTCCGAGAGATCTTGAGTACCTAGACGAGCACTATTGGCCAGGCTCCAGCTGATGATCCTGTTGAGGAGAACGTCTCATTCCAGCTGGGGAACGAGATGAGACGTCTGAACTTGACAGAGCTCTGTAGGATCTATCATCTATATCCGGGAGGCTACCAGGAGTATGAGAGGGGCTATATGCAATACTTCCAGGCACTGTGGTAGGAGCTTACTTTGACTGGGGGATACAACCCCCATAGCAGCAAAAGTTCCGCTCTCAGGAACCCCATTCTGCGTTCTTCACTGGTTCCTTGCTTACGCATTGCTCGCTACCAAGAGTAGCTAAGGGGCTGTTCCCTAGAGGGAGCTTGGTATATTCTTTGTGCTGCTGCACAACTTAGTGTCTCCACAGCAGTATTCGTACCTTAGTACCGGATACTTGCTAGTGGAGAAGATCGAGGCGGTCGCTGCAGACAGTTCTCGAGCTCCGATTCTCATAGGTGGGTTGCTTACCCTACTAGCTGCACATTTTGGCTTTGATATGACATCTGTTACAGCCCTTTCTGAGCCGACTCGAGGACCCTTTGGTATCGACACTCTGATGAGGATTGGTATGATATCTATCAATCGTGGTATCTATTACCTTACTACGAGAGCTGGTGAGGAGCCTCAGCGCCTTCCACTGCTATCTTCATAGGAGGAATTGGGGTTTTCCACCAGCTGTTGCAGAGGATGATGATTAGGACTCTGAGGATGACTCAGCCATGGGTGAGCCTCAGCAGCATCAGTCACACCATTCACATCATTCTCATCATTTTGGCCCAGCTACACCTGAACAGATCCCTGCGTCCCCTATAGACTGATACACTGTTTATCAGTCTCTTCATCGAGAGGTAGCTGACCTACGTGCTGATGTGACTACACGCTTAGATGCTATATAGCAGAGTCAAGATGACTTTTAATACCGTATCTTTGATTATTTAGATAGCAGATTTCCACCACCGTCTCCTCCTATGTGATTTTTCTTAGCTAGTCAGTCTAGATTCATGTGTCGGTACTTTTTTATTGAGACTGTACTTTGTCTTAACTTAGGGAAGGTTGGTCATTCCTAGACATTCCATTTATGTTTTTGTTTTGTGTTAGTTGTCTTCTATTTTATTCTCAGAGATGTATAACTCTTTATATTTTATGCAATCTCATTTTAGTTTTTTTTTTTGTCGGCTCTTTAATTTTCACACTTTAAGCAAAACCAAGAACATATCAATGCTTAATGAACCTAGTTTCAAGACATGATTCATAAATGCAAATTTAATCACCAAATTTCATCCTTAGCAACTTATATATTGAACTGTGGAATTGATTCATTTGCATGCCTCTATGTGCGATTTTTATATTGTCTCTTCTAATTATATTCATTATGTGTGTGTGAGAGAGAGATGGACTAATTTTTACTATCAAGTTATGTTTTTTCTGATGTCGAGCACTAACTTGCCAATTGAAAGAGAATTCGCCATAGCACGTGTAGACAGATGGATGACATAATTCGCGATATATGGAACTGGTTCACACACTTTGGATGGCTATCAGGTAAACCTTAGGTAACAGGTATTCTTTTGTCCTCTGCACTGTACTTTTATTTTTACATTGACGACAATATAATGCTTTACCTTAGGAGAATGTTCAGGGTTGATGAGTGTTTTTATTTATTTAGAGTCATTATTAGCATCATATATATATATATATACACACACAAGAACAAAAACAAAAAAAAACAAAAACTTGTTTTTAAATCTATGGTTTGAGCAAAGTAAAATGATGACTTATGCTATAATAAATGTTACACTAATACATGTAGTTTGAATATTGTCTATGAAGAAGTCCCGAATCTTCGCTAACATCATTCTAGTATATTTCTATGAGATGACCTTTTTCATGTGTAGATGTCGCTTAAGTGGTGACTTGAATCGTAGTTAGACACTTAAAAAAAATTTAAAAAAAACCTTCATGTTTCCCTTTTTATGCCATCTTTTCACTTATCCACCACTTATAGGGGAGCATGGAGTGAGTTTTGAAAGAGACTTTAAATTTATGTTTATTAAACATCCGTTTTTGCATGATAACCCTCATGCTATTTTTGGTTACTGGAGAATGCTCTAGACTTATTCAGAAAGAATAAAAAAAAGAGAAGAAAAAAATTACAAGCAATATTTTAAGGTGCTTTGTCCCTTGCCTCGGTAATCAAAATTATCATCTACGGATAAAAGGGGGGGACGTAGTATTTTATAATATGAGCTCGAAAAAAAAAAGATACATATCCAGTAGGAAATCTAGACCTCCTTTTGGTGACTTTGGGAATGACCCTATATAAGGAAGCAACGGGGTGAAATAAAGATGAATTTTGAATTTGAGTTTTCGAAATATGTTGTCTTGCTACATCTCGGAATTCTGCTGGGTGTGAAGGACCATGAGGGGAATGATTTGAGGGCTAGCTAGATGTGGTGTGAATAGAGATGAAGGGTGACTTTGTGATGAATATTCCTTCGACATGTGTTTTGTGTTGTTAATTTTAGGCAATCTGATTACTTTCATGCTTGAGCTATAGAATTTTTGAGTCTTGTTAGTTTTTCTTAATTTCACATTTCTCTCTTTATTTTGAGTCTAGACTTTGCTTAGAGACAAGCAAAAGTTTAGCTTAGGGAAATTTGATGTGTGCATAAACACACATCATTTCTTTACTCTAAATGTTTGTTTTATTCCTCTTGTATTGCCTATTTTATGTTTTTAGCCTCTTTTTGTCTTGGGATGTTGATGCTGCTGCCTTTTTATGTTTTTCGCAGATTGGTGAGAAGTTTGGAACAAAAATGAAGAAAGATGAAGAAGATAGACAAGCCATGAGCTCCAAGACCGAAATTCACAAGTTTATCGTTATTTCACATGTTTCTGGGAGTTTATGCAGCGAAGTTTCATGTCGATATGTTAGCTTAGCATGTTTAGAAGTGTTGTATAAGTTTTTGGAATTTTTGGACGTCGTTTAGTATTTTTCATATTAGTTTTAGGTGATCAACACATGTGTCGCGGCCACTACAATTGTGTCGCGGGCAAGCACAAGAGTCGCGGACACGACGGATCAATTCAGCGAAATCCTATGTTTTTAATTCGTCGCAGGTGTGACATGATGTGTCACGGCCGTGATTGTCTCCCTCATGCAGAACATTACGTTTTCAGCCGTCGGATCGATTTGTTTTCGACCGATGCCTATAAATATATGCCTTAGGGTTCTTCTATACATCGTCCAGAGCTTAGAAATGGCGGAGACGATCAGAGGAGGTGGAGGCGCAAAGAGGGAAAGCTTTGGAAGGTTTTCATCAATTTCAAGGATATTTATTCTCTAAAGGATGTTTGTTTTCAATGCTATATTTCATTCCATGCTTTGTTTAATGCATATGTGTGAGTAGATCATAAGTAGGGATGTGTTGATGACCTTTGAAGACCTTAGATAATGAAATAATGCATTTATGATTAAAACCAACGATGTTAATGAGGTATATGTTGCATGAAACCTATTAGAATTATCATATAACATATGTTTATTAGATTGATCACCTAACATACATAGGTTAGAGTTATAAATCGCGCTAAGTGGTTTTAGTTAGTAGCTAATTGATATAATATGATTTAAGCTAATTGTCATATATAATCAA
>JAOVYX010021528.1:0-44633 GCA_035668315.1 Drosera spatulata
TTTTTAGGCTTTCTCTTATGTTTGTTCTTTATTTTTGTGTCGTCTCTTTTAGGTTTTTCCATAGTGATGTTGTGAGGCCTGTCATAGCATCATTCACGGCCTTCTATAAGACCTTATGGACTACCTACTCACAGGTTCCCCACGAGGCACGGGATCGCATGTTCGGTTGATTCGCGATATGTTTTTCATCTGTAATACCGTCTGCTATTTCTATTTATGCATCTTTTTCTTTTTATATTTATAATGTTTCTTATTAGAAATTGTAATTATTTTTATAATCTTCACATTTCAGGACACATGGGATCCATCTTTGGATCGTCAGGTACGAGCTGCTAGGGAGGACACGCTTAAGCGGCGTGTCCAGGACACGTTCTACAAGGCGCCTGTCGCCATCATAGAGGGGAGGGAGGATAGGATGCGCTGGATGCCCCACGAGCTCAGGATGCAGTTGTTGGAGACGCAGCTTACGAGCGATGAGTTTTTGAAATACTCATCGCTCGGCATCGAGAACAGAGCCAAGAGGACCGCGACGCACACTCCGGACGGTGTGTCGTTCGTTGCCATTAGCAAAAGAATGGTAAGTTTCAACTTAAATTTTAGTTGAAGAGGAATCCTTTTAATTTATTAATTAGGTTTATAGAAATTATATTAATTGTTTTATTTTGTATATTCTTTTAAATAGGAGACGGCGCTGAAGAGGAAGGTCACATCCCCCGAGGTTTTCATTCAGACTCACAAGAAGTCTGATGCTCCGGGAGTGGTGAAGACCATTCAGGCGGGGAACTCCATCGCGGACATTCCTTTAGTAGACGAACCTGCTTCGCAACTTCGGGTAAGTCTATTACTTGAGCCTTTTTTTAAAGTATTAATTCTGATCTTATTCGTTGGATAAAAGACTAACACTCATGTATTGTAATTATTTCTGATCTGATAGCGGACATTTCTGATTTTAATTATTTGTATCTTAACGTTGCAACATCAGTGCATCATTTAACACATATTTTAATGAGTTTTGTTATTCGCTTAACGACGTAAGAAAATTATGTCACTGGTACAAGGTTAAAGTACATAACTTAAATTATCATTACTATTTTATGATAATTTTGCGTAAAACGATGTTTGATCGTCCCGCGAATGATTTATATCTTGAATAAATTTATCGCTGATTTAAGCTAACATTGTGTTTTTTATGACACGAAGGTAGTACAACACTTGTTTTTTTTTTTTTATGTCCCAGAATAATTGAAACATATTTGAAAAGTTTTAATCTAAAAAAAATACAAAATCAATCAAACTCAGTTACACTAAATTTATTATATCTTTTCATAATTATTACAATAAACTTTATTATCATCAAAATAATATTCTTTCTTCGTCAAACATAAATATAAAATCACATATCGATCAATTTATTATATAACGAAAAGAATACAACAAATTCAATAATTTCATTAAAATCATATACCAAATAAATTTTTCATAATTTATCTTAAACAAAAATGAATATTTGATTATGTAATAGTAACACATACGCGGTTAAAAAACGTTACGTTAAAAATAATGACAAACCAAGGAAAAGGCACTCATTCATTCCCTCTCCAGCGGCACTGTCACACAAGAGGATAATCATTGTTCTTCTCTGCAAATCTGATGGGTTCTGTGTGCGTCCTCGTTATTTGCGAACCACTGCAATTCACAGTAGCTAGCATACTCTCGCTCACACCGCGCCACCGATGCACGTGCCTTTCCCCTCCCTCGAAGCGAATTCCCCTCTCCTCTGCCGTCGCCCGTCGGAGTTACCAGAACTCAAGAGTACGTGTATGCTCGGTAGTAGCTAGCTACACGTGACAAGATATCTTTTAGTCGTACAGGAAAACTCTTCCAAGTTTTTTTTTTTTTTTTTCAAACAAGTCTAATGATACAATACACTCCTTTCGTTTCAGTAATAATTGATCCAATATATATATTTATATATGTATTGAATTTTAAAAAAATTCAATTTATCCTGATGAGTGTGAAAAAAAAATGATGATGGATAAATTGATATGATATAAAATAAGGATAATTTGAATTTTTTTTATGAAAAAATTGATAAATAAAAAATATTATAATTTGAATTAGACGATGTAAAAGAAAAATGTTATAATTTCAATGGAACTTAAGGAGTATTTTGATGTAGATAAAATTTTACTCTATTTTGTCTATAAATAATATCAATTTGTTAAAAAATAACAATGTCAGAATAAGTCCAATGACAATAGTTATTTTGATAATGTTAGTATTATATTTGAGAATGAATAGGGTTAAAATGATACGCTTTCCGTTCCATAATATAAACGACGGTTTGATCTGACACGCGAATTTATGTGTGTGTTGAATTTACGTGAAATTTGATGAAAAAAGAATATTTTTTTAGTGATAATTGGGTTTACTGTTGCAGTTGTAAGAGAAAATAGTATATATATACTGTATCAGATGGTGATTATTTTGATTTTTTTATGTTTATTAAATAGATATATTGTATATATTTTGAAAAGATCAAAATATACAAGTGTTAGTGTTGTTTATATTCTCAAACAGAGAAAGTACAATTTGGCAAAGGTGAAAATGCTAAAATTTGACAATAATACTTGATGAATGATTAAGAAAGAATCGAGTGTCATTTTTGTTATCTTTTGCATATTTTAACAATGTTTTATATCCAAGTTGAAATATTGATAATATTTAATTTTGTCAAATTTGATGTTAAATATAATTGTCAATATGATAAAAATCATAATTTAGCATTAAAAAGCTACCCCATTGGAGCAAATAAATTCGATACATTGCGGTATTTGAGAGTAGCAACCCAAGTGCATTGGGGATGCTCTCACTCCAATAAGAATCGTGCCTATAAATTAATGGATGAAAGAATGTTATCTAGATTATTTTTTATGTTGGGATTTTATGCATCGTGTTTTATGAAGATAGTCAAAAGAATGATTTGATTAATTTTATTGTCAAATTTGACATAATATTTAACAAAAAAACAAATTTTGCCACAAATAAACTTGTCCATTTGAGTGCAATTTTGTTGAACCATTGGTATAATATAAGTATGCCAACCCATATAACAATTACATTGGATTTGCTCTTAGATTGCAAACGAGATTAATACAGTCAATATATTATGGATATTTTGGTCAATACAGTTTAAAATTCATCTAGATATATACAGTGGATCGAGAAGATAGTACCAATAGAAATATGACTCCTTTTTTGAGATGCGTTGAACATTGACTTGAAAAAAGAACTACAGTATAACCTGATGAAGCAACTCCAGTTCACAGTGAGAAACGAAGTTAATTTGCCATGCACGGTCACGTGACACCAAAAACTACTTCAAGAAACTCCTCGGAAAAGTACACATTTGGCTTGATTCATATTATGCCGATTTCAAAGAAATCCTTCAATCCTGGGGCAATTATTTTTAACTCCGCAGTGAAATTTCAATCTCATGATTTAATATCCAATTTTATTATAACATATTTAGATATCTAATCTTTAGTTGATTTTACAAATTGATATTTAATCATTTAAAATATCTATTTTATTTATATTTTAATCTGATTATATCATCGTAAATTAAGGCAATCATATCCTTAACCCAACCATTGCTCAACCCTAACCCTCACAATCATGAAACCATCAAACCACAATCAAGCCACTCAACCCATTCAAAACCCACCCCAATCAACCGTACTCACCACGGCACGCAAGATTGCAATCGCAGTCGACCTCAGCGAGGAGCACCCTTCACGGTCGAGTGGACAGACCTCTACAATCTCCATATGAATCTGATTGTTAGGAGAAAAATACGATCAACTCAAAAATAACACAAAAAACAATTGAAGGAGGGGAGAAGATGAAGGAATGAGGCTGCTCCGGCGAAGGAGGAGGAGAATGGTGGTGGAGGATATGAGAGTTTTGTGAATTTGGCGAAGGGGTTCTTGAAGTGATTAATTATGAATTGATGATCAGTGTTAAGTGCTGAATATGATTAATGAATGTGGTTTTACTTTGCAAAGAATAAGCGATGATCCTAGTTTGGATAATTGGGACAGTTGTTTAAGGGTTTTTTTTGTTGTTGTTGTTGTTGTTTTGTTGTAGGTGTTGAGAATTGGAAATAGATCATGTGCCTACACCTTATCTTTGTGATTGTTGCAAAAAAACATGCTTAATGCTCTTTTTTATGTCAAGGAATATGCTTTAATTTCGATTTGGTACAATCCTGTATTGCAATTCGCTTATTCATCCATCCAGTTTCATTCCTAGCTAGACGATATTGTTTATTTGAACGATTGATTCGATTCTCTATGTTTCGATTTTTTAATATGATCTTAGATTATGGATTTTTTTTATGAGGTTGCATATATCCTAGTGTTCGTGAGTTTAGTCTCTTGTTGTACACTGGGGCTATACTATGAGGTTTGTTATTTGTTCTGTCTATATACAAGAATAAAATTGGATGCATCATGTCATAGTTTGTTATGCTTTTTATGCCACAGAATGCTGATGACAGATCGAGAGTGTTTCTTTATTTTATCCGAACTGTTTCTTTGTATTATTTGAGAGCCGTTTCTTTATTTTTTATGAATTATTTCTTTGTATTATTTTGTGAATTGTTTTTGTATTTTGTGTGAAGTGTTTTTTATTTTGTGTGAACTACTTCTTTATTATATGTAAATTTTTTTTTTGTATTTTTGAACTGTTTCCTTATTATGTGTGATTTTTTTTCTTTTTTCTTTTTTTTTGTATTTGTGAATTATGTCTTTATTATGTGTGAAATATTTCTTATATTTGTGAACAATTTTTTTCTATTTATAGACTGTGATTTTGTATTAATTCGATCCATTCTTGTTTGATTGTTTCTGAAGGTTTGAAAACAGTGGAAATTATTTATGCTATCAGAAATGAATCACCTAAGGGATCGATCTCAATTGTTCAACTTATGAAAAAAAGGACCGGAAGAAGATTTATTCGTTTGACCAAGTTAACCACGTGAAGTACCCGAGACGGATTGATGTTGCTACGTAAACTGTCGTATATAGTATATGAATTGTTGTACATGGTATATGAACTGTTGTTTTGCTTGTATGAACTATTGATCTTGGCATGTATTCAAGCAGTCCGATATAGACAATGATACTTTTATTATGACTATGTGAACTGTTATGGCTATATGAATTGTTATTTTTGAAAACATTGAACTGCTACTTTTTTCCTCTTATGTGAACAAGGATACGACAATAAAAGTGCAAACATAATTAAACGAAAGATAAATCTCAATATTCAAATTTGAACATCATTATAAGATATTAAAACATTATATTGTTCCATAGAAACTAATCATTACAGAAGGATAAAATTCATATAATTATTTGATCTAACTAAAGACTTTACAGCCTTTATAGTTGGTTTATTTCATGTTAAGACAAAGTTATGCCACTGTAAGGACCCAAAAAAAATATCGTAAAATTTAATTTAACGATAATTAACGTGAACATTAAATTATCGAATAATATAATTTATTTTATGGGGTTATAAAACTTATTTGACGATATAATAGTGAAAAAATATAAAATATGGATGAAATGCATGCAACCATAATGCGCAAATACGGAGAAATACAGTCTTAATACGGAAATATCGTGTTTATACGTAAATGACGTAAACCTAATTTTGACACTTATTTTTCTTTATGTCAATTTGTACTCCACCTAAATTAGATTATTATCCACTAAATATCCACTAATTATCCACTTATTTTTCACATAACTATTTTAATCAATTTAGTTTTATATAAATACAAACTCTTTTCTCATTGAAAAACTTCTTAAAAACACAAAAAATATTCCTTACCATACAAAGAAAAAAGATAAACAACAGAAGAGAAGAAGGAGAGTATGAGGAGAAAAGGAAAAGTTCTGTGCTAAGTCAATGATGATCCTTCACCATTAATAAGAGAAATTAATCTTGATTAGAAATTTTATAGAAAATTATACTCTAAAATAAATTTTGATTTTAATATATATTGAAGGCTCATATGTCTAATTCTTAAGGAAATTGATAAATCATGATTCAAAGTTGTGAATCTTAAAATATAAATCAAAATCTACGGATATGTCAATCTATAAAAAACTGATTATTTGGTTGAGTTTGTAACTTGAGCTGGAATTACATTGTATGAGTTAGAAGACAAGTCTTATATAATTGGAAAGGTATGAAAATCTAGTTTATAAATAACTATTTGGGATTATGTGTAAGGAGTTATGAGTTGATTAGTGAAGAAAGGTCAAACTATTTGATTTACAGAAAATATAAATTAAAACGAACAAACTATTGTTATCCGTAAGGATTTGCGATAGAAATTTTAATTCACTGGAAGATTATGAGATCTAGTTTATGTAAAATTTTACTTAATAATTTTTGGAGTTGTATACAAGAAGTTATAAATTTAAATACGTCCAAAGGACATGTTGGACAGAATCTAGGACACCTATTTTAGAAGCCGAGAAGCTCGTTTCAGAGGTTGAGACGCTTGTTCAGAGATCGAGACACCCGTCTGAAAGGTCGAGATGGCTTCTCAGAACCTTCTGTACGAAGAATAATCGTTTTGACCCCAAAATAACTTCAAATGTTCACAAATACGTTTAATGTTATTCAATATATAAAATCATCATTATGGACAATCAAAATAAGTATAAAAGGCTGGAATGGTAACTCTTATTGTAGGTAAACTCGATCAAAGGCAAATGATGATCCTAAGAGCCTTTGAAATCAAGGACATATGCACGCAACATATCTTCTAAGGTTTATATTGTCCTCTCCGTTTGGCCATCAGATGCAGGATGGAAGGCGATGCTGAAGTTCAAACGCGTACCGAGAGCCTCTTGCAATCTTTGTTAGAATCGAGATTGAAACCTTGAGTCTCTGTCAGACAATATGGTGCTAGGAACTCCGTGGAGCCTTACGATAGTCTTTACATATTCCTTGGCCAATCGATCAACACTCCATGTGTCTTTGATTGGAAGAAAGTGTGTGCAAACTTTGTCAAACGGTCTATAATTACCCAAACGGAGTTTACACCCAAATCATGCTTGGAAGTCCAACTATGAAGTCCATGGATATTGCATCCTACTTCTATGCGGGTATCTCAAGAGGTTGTAGTAATCCATATGGTCTTTGATATTCCATCTTTACCTGCTGACAGACCAAACACTTCCTGACAAACTCAGCAATCTTTCTTTTCATGTTGCTCCACCAGTAGTGATTTCGTAGATCCTGGTATATCTTGTTACCTCCAGGATGAACAGAATAGAGGCTTTGATGTGGTTCCTCAAGAGTTTTCATCTTCAACACTTCATTATTAGGTATAGAGAAACGATTCTGAAATCGTAGTGTTCCATCCTCATGAATCACAAATCCCGTTGTGGTACCCTTTTGAGCCTCTTCCCTTAACTTCTGTAGTGCAATATCGTTCTCTTGAGCCTGTACTATCTCTTCGTGAAGAGTAGGACGAGCTTGTATATCTGCAAGTCTCCCACTAACTGACCTTGCTCGAACTTCAATTTCTAATTTGCAGAATTCATCAATCAGGATGTCTTGCGTAATTCTCAATAAGTATAAGTTTCCCTCTAAATTCTGAACTTTCCTGCATAGAGCATCGGCCACCATATTAGTCTTTTCTGGATGATACTGGATATCCAGATCGTAGTCTTTTAGTAGCTCTAGTCATCTTGTCTCATGTTGAACTCTTTCTGAGTAAAGATATACTTCAAGCTCTTATGATCAGTAAAGACCTTACAAGACACTCCGTACAAATAATACCTCCAGATCTTAATGGTAAAAATCACTGCGGCTAACTCCAAGTCATGCATCGGGTAGTTAAGCTCATATGGTTTCAGTTGTCTCGAACCATAAGCTATTACTTTCCGGTATTGTATGAGTACACACCTAAGTCCTTGCTTAGATGCATCGCTATACACACAGTATCCTTCCTCACCAGAAGGTAGTGTAAGCACAGGAGTAGAAGTGAGACGAGTCTTGAGTTCCTGAAAAGCCTTCTCGTAACTTTCAAACCAAATAAACTTCGTGTTTTTCCTCGTAAGATTAGACAATGACATGACTATCTTAGAGAAATCCTCCACGAACCGACGATAATAACCGACTAATCCCAGGAAACTTCTTATCTCTGTCACATTAGTAGGTCTGGCCCATTCCTTCACAGTTTCAATCTTTTTCGGATCGATCTTAACACCATCTCCTAAGATCACGTGTCCCAAGAAGGAAACTTTTTTCAACTAGAATTCACACTTTTTGAATTTATCATACAACTGGTTTTCTCTGAGGGTTTCCAAGGTGGTTCGAAGATGTCGTTCATGGTCTTGTGGAGTCTTGGAGTATATTAGTATGCCTTCAATGAACACGACAACAAACTGGTCAAGATAAGATTTAACGACCCTATTCATCAAATCCATAAACATAGCAGGTGCATTAGTGAGGCCGAATGGCATAACAACGAACTCATAATGATCGTACCGAGTTCGAAAAGCTATTTTTGAAATATCCGTGGATTTGATACGCAATTGATGATAACCGGAACGAAGGTCTATCTTGGAGTAGACCGTAGCCCCTTGTAACTGGTCAAAAAGATCATCAATACGAGGTAAAGGATACCGATTTTTGATGATGATTTTGTTGAATTTCCGATAGTCAATACACAGTCTCATACTCCCATCTTTTTTCTTAACGAAAAGCACAGCAGCCCTCCATTTTCAAGCAGATCCTCGAGCTGAGTTTTAAGCTCTTTGAGCTCTGCAGGTGCCATACGATAGGGCGTTTTAGAAATAGGTGTTGCGCCCGGTTCTAACTCAATAGAGAAGTCAACCTCTCTATTGGGTGGTAATCCCGATATTTTCTCCTGAAAGACATCTGGAAACTCATACATAACTAGAATTTCAGACAATCCCTTACCTTCCTCGGAAGGTACCTCTGTGTGACATAAGTATCCCTGACAACCCTTCCTTAGAAGCTTGCTGCTTTAGCATCTTAGGTCTTGCCCCTTTCCCGTAGTATACAAACTTCCCTCCTTTAGTACCTATTATTGTAACCTGCTTCTTCTCGCAATCTATGATGGCCCTATACTTTTCAAACCAACTCATACCAAGAATGACATCAAAATCTCAAAGATCGAACACAACAAAGTCTATAGGGAAATTTTTGCCCGCTATCTCAATTGGGACATAAGACAACCCGATGTATATCACACTAGGTATGGGTTCAGATTGGATGTTGTGTCTTTCAAGAAAGGACTTGGCAACAAAAGAATGGGTAGCACCAGTGTCAAAAAACGCGAAAGTTGGATGGAATAAAAGTTGAAGATTACCAATCACCGCGGCTCCGTTCTGCTGTGCTTCTTATGGGTTCATGTTAAATACTCTCCCTGGTGGTGGTTTAGGTTGGTTCCCAGCTTGTCTTGGCGGTTTTACAATCGACTGACCTGTAACTGCTGTCCCCTGAACTGTGTCACTTGACATGTTCCCTTATGGACAAAACCTTTTTCTGTGGCCTTGTCCCTCACAATTGTAACATGTCACAGGTGCTATACGATAATCCTTTGCAACATGTCCGAATTTGCCACAGTTATAGCAAGTGACACCACCAAGAGAACGATTCTGATTACTCGCTCCACATCTCTGAGATTGCCTCTGGTTGGACAGTTGAGCATACTGTAGATTGTATAATTGTATCCCCTGGTTCCCTCCTTCTTGTTCGACACTAGAAGTATTGCTTGATAGCCCACCTCGTTGATTAGATCGAGGTCCTCCAGATTGTTGAAATCTACAAGATTTGCTAGATCTGGTATCATCTCGCTTTTTTTTCTTTTCTGCAAAGAAAGCATCCTTCTCTGTCAAAGACCACTCCAAATTTACGGCCTTGTCATACATTTGTTGATATGAAACAAATGTATGGGTTAACAAGCTTGTCTTGAGCCTCCAGCTAAGGACTTTCAGAAACTTTTGTTTCTTTTCACCTTTCGAGTTGTGGAACGAAGGCACAAATCGCAGCAGCGTTGTGAACCTTGTTGTGTATTTTGTGACATTCATGTCACCTTGCTCTAGAGAAAAGAACTCCTCCCTCATCCGGTCCCTTAGAGACTCAGGATAGTACTGGTTGCGAATCAATTCCTTCAACTGTTCCCAGTCAAGGCCAGGAAGTTCAACTCGTTCCGCGACCGTGGTCCACCAATTGTTGACCTCACCCTCGAGGTAATATACCACGAAGCTGACCTTCAATTTGTCGGGACACCATACAGCCTTGTAGAGCTTTTCCATTTCTCGAACCAGTTCTTTAGAACCATCGGATCAGCATCTCCTGTAAACCGTTTTGGACGGTATGCATTAAGCCTGTGGATGTACTTCTCGGTGTCAGGTTCAATAGGTTCCTCTGCTCTGCTCCTGATTTTTGGATGCTCTTCCATCATCACAATCATAGGGTCAGCTGATGGCTGTTTCGGGGATTGTTCTCCCGCTGCTACTTCATGGATCCCTTCCTACACCGCAGGATAAGCTCCCGTAGCATAGCTCTCTGATTTCGTTGACCCTTTAGTTTGAATAGTCTCATTTTAAATGTGTGCCATCACCCTATAAGTTAAGCATTTACAAAATGTCAATCCACATTATTTTCGCGGGCATCACTATAATTCCAAGCATTGTTAATTATTCTCTTAAATTATTATTTTTTTATGATCATTAGTATGGAATAGAGAAAACAAATTCCATTATTATTACATACATGATGCATAGATAATCACATCAAATCAAAACTTATACAATTAATCACTCATATATATAATAACTTTTCATTGCATAAGTAGCAAAGCCACACCACAACCTCAAATAGAGTACACACTTAAAGATCGTATCATATATTACAAACATTTATATAAATACATCTTTCACTAGAATTTATCCTCCTCGGATTCACTGTCCGAGCTCTCCTCAGGTCCAAACACTTCATTAATAACTCTATCAGCCATCATTTCAAAGTTCACTATCCATTTGTCATTCCGATAATAAACTTCTTCATTAGGCTTCATAGATTGTGGCAGTGGATCCTATACCAACAGATTTGGATACCAACGTTTTCAGTATGTCATGTCAATATAGTCTGATAAAGAGCAGAAGATTACCACCACTTGATACACTGGATGTTTTATATCATGATCAATCCTTTTCAACTCACAAATGTTTCTCTTTGGTTTGGACAAATTCACCCTTATGTGCTCCCATATCCTTTTCCTACAAACTTCCTCATAAACATGCACCTATCCCTGACTTCTAGTCTTTACCATCTTGGACATAACACAAACTTATCTTAATAACATACCCAAAAATATGGAATAAATCTAAAACCAAGCATAAGCATAAGAAATCTTAAATATTTTATTTAGTCCCTAAATTACGCATAAAATATTTACTTAAACCAAAGTGATTTCATTTAATACTTAACCTAAACCTTGCTCTCATACCAATCTGTAACGCCTCACTTTTTCATAACATATTAATACATAATAATACAAATGACGTCACTGTCGCTGAGTCCCAACACCCCAACTAAACAAAAATTACTTAACCGATTTAGATATACAAATAAATAAAATCCACTTAGACAAAACCAGTAATATTATCAAATATAGCGAAAACTTCTCATGTATTATATATTTTACTTAATTTATAAACCACAATACAGTAGATGCACATTAGCACCATAACCTATATCACACTTGCCCATCATCTCTAGCTCCTGAAACCACAAAGAAGAGAAAAACACAGAAAAATAGTAACTGTGAGCCATACGAGCTCAATAACGTGTCTGTCCCCTTACCAGGGGTTACACGAGAGAGGAAGATAAGAAAGAAAAAACGAAATGACCACTTAGGTCCTTTGTTCCAGCACTCTGGAACTTATCCTATCAATCCGACATTCACAATTATCATCTTAGAATACAGTAAAGACAGACAATAGATATCCTCAGTGTTATAATTGTGTCCTTGACAAGACTTATTCAATTTCAACTTATCAAGCTTTATTCAGCTTTAGTAAAAGGGACATCCGCGAAAGGGGATCAGTCAAACCGGAGCCCAGGGTCTCCTGCACTGAGTTTTCCTCATACCAAAACTATCTTACAAGATCAATGAAAGAACATCACCATCAAGTCACTGTATAATACATACGACAGATATAACACTCTTTGTGTTTGATACCATGGAGTTATCTCATCAATTATCAATTTACACTCCTTTCACTCACTCATTCTCTTTACACCAACAATCAAGGCATAACACAAACGCACATATCATCTTATCACGACACACAATAATTACAGTGAGTATTTTACATCAGTTACATTTGGTGGTTACGTCCATAGATTCCAATGTATATTATTATACTCACGGTATAATAATACGCATCGCTACACACAATAAATCTAAACGTTACCTTCTTATTGCAACTTCCTCACACACACGCTCAGTTTGTCGTTTATGTCTCAACGAGCGACGTATCCAGGTCCTATAACATGATCGGATTCATATATTAATATATTTGTTTATGAATGTTTGTTCGTACTTCGTGAAAAATCATCATATTAATATTATGAGGTGATGCTGAGCTTTGTGCAAACCTTTGATACTTATTTTGATTGTTCATGATGATGATTTTATATATTGAATATCATTAGAGGTATTTGTGAATATTTGGAGTTGTTTCGTGATCAAAACGGTTCATTTTCAGATTCTGTTCAACATGAACCTTTTGACGTATTTAATTCTATAACTTTTTGTATACAATTTCAAACATTATTCCGTAAAATTATACATAAATTAAACTTCATAATATTTCCAATGAATTAAAGTTTCCATCATAAAACCTTACCAATAAAACAGTTAATTAGTTCAAATTTATATTTTCTGTTAGTTCAAACAGTTTGACCTTAATTCACTAATTTGCTCATAACTCTTTATATATAACTCCAAATAATTATTTATAAACTGTTCTAGAAACTAGAATTCCATACCTTTCCAGTGATATAAGGTTTTTCTTATATATCTTACTATATAATTTTATATCGAGTCACAAAATCATCTATATAACCATTTTTTTATAGATTGATATATGCGTATGTTTTGATTTATAACTTAAGATTCTCTACTCCGAATCATGATTTATTAACTTTGTTAGAAACTAGACATGTGACAATTCAACATATATTAATATCAAAATTTATCAAAGAGTGTATAATATTTCACAAAATTTCTTATCAAGATAACCTTATGGTGAAGATTGCTCTTCTCCTTAAACTTCTCCTTCTTCTTTTCTCTTGCTTAACTCTAATGTAAGAAGTGTTTTGTTTTATATTTGTATGAATTTTTCAAGGAGAAGAGGGCTTCTATTTATAGAAAACTAAATCAATTAAAATAATTTAAGTGAAATATTAGTGGATATTTAGTGGATAATTAGTGAATAATTAGTGGGTATTAAGTGGATAATTAATTTAATTTAGGTGGAGTAGAAATTGACATAAAGAAAAATGAATGTCAAAGTTAGGTTTTGATCATTTTCGTATAAATATGATATTTTGATATTAATATCGTATTTTTCCGTATTTACATATTAAAGTTTCATTTCATCCATATTTTGCATTCTTTCCATATTATATAGTCAAACAAGCTTTTTAACCTCACAAAATAAATTATAACGTATGATAATTTACTATTAACGTTAATTATCGTAAAACAAAATTTTACGAAAATTTTCGGGTCCTTACAGTAGTATTGAAGCGTAAACAACCATGTCATTTATATGAAGTGCAAGGGGACCAATATGAACTGTACATATTCATGGATGTTGAAATCATATGATGATCTAAAAGCATTGCATGAGTTATAAGGATCATAAATATGTAACAATTTGATGATTTAAACAAAAATAACAATTAATGAGTTAGTATTAGAGGTATATTTACTGTTAACTGTAACCGTAAAATATATACTATCTCTATTGTTCTGGTGAACTGTATTATTTAGATATAAACTGTCTTTTTTCATTAAGTAAACTAATTCAACTATATGTGTAGATTGTCTCCTTTCAACGAGTAAACTGTATTATTTGAGTGTTTGAACTGTTTGTGTGAAGCAAATGAACTGATTTTTTATAAACTTGTAAGTGATAGTAGTGAATTGTCTTATTTTAAAGTATGAATTGTCTTTTGTGAATATGTGCACTACTTTTTTAGAAACAATTTCAATGCATACATTACAAACATTTAAAACATGAACAATTTCAATGAACAACAAGTTTTCTCAATATATAAATCAGGTTTGTGTCGAGATTAATTATATATGAGACCCGTTGAACTTAATGTATATTACATCTCTTTTGAACATGTGAATTACAAAAAGCTTAGTGAAATTTATATTATTGAATATGAATTGCATATTTTTTATATATGAATTGAATATATTTAACATGTGAACGGTCTACTATTAAATGCCAACTACTTAAAGTGGTTACAAAACAATATCGCGTCTCTCGAATCCTCCGTCGTTGTAGTCACCATCGTCGTGGCCTCGTCTCTCAATCGAACTGTCTCCTCCGATGACGTGTTTTTTGGAAGAACTTCGGTTGCTTCGAGGTCGTACGATCCCATGTTTGCGGCAATGAGAGGAAAACAGAGGATTGATCAATCTCGATGTGAATTTGCCGTCGGAGACCATCATTGGTTGTGAGTGGTAAACAATCACCGAAGAGGAAGAGAAGAATTGGTCAATAATGAGACAGGTGGGATATTGATGTCATTTACTAAAAATATAAATGAAATAATAATTGAATATTAAAATATATTTTGAAATGTTTTGGATATTAAAATGTGAAAGAAAAAGTGTTTGTGCGATAAAAGACGATCAATTATGTGTTGTGGAGTAATTTTCATCATTAATGGTGGGTTCAATTTGAAAAAATTATTCTTTTTTTATTCTTAAAAAAAATAAGTTATGAACATTATTTCGCAATACATAATTAATTGTGTTTTTACAGCACAAACACTATCCCGAAATATGAATAAAAATTATCTTTGATATATTAATATATTTAACCGTTTAATCTTCTCATTTTACAACTGCATATATATCTGGACGAACTCTTGAGTCCCTTCCTCTTCAAAAACCTTGAAGTGTTCATCAATCAGACATCCTAGAAGTCGATGGACAGTCCAATCTTATATGCTCTTTACTTGTCATGCTATGCGGGCTAAAAGATCGCGCCCATTTAACCAACAATTTAATTCAAACCCTATGAAATATTACCGCCATCCCAAAATTATTATAATAATATTTGGATTTGATATGCGTTTCGATATAAATTTTAATATACATATAATAATAATTAAATATAATTTTTTTATAAATTTAACGTGAAATATCAATGATTATATAAATTATATATTTTAACGTAACAATCAAACATGATTTGATATAAAAACGAAATTTATATTCATATATAATAAAATATAAAATATATAAATATTATAAATCATAAAACTGCAATCCTGCTTGCTAGTCGTAGTAATTGAGGATTCAGAATAAATGCAGAAAATTTCACAAGTTTGCACCAAGCCAGCAAGAGAGGCTTGATGGCAATGATCATGATGATTACTTTTGTTCTTTTTCGAGCTTCCTAGTTGTCTCATTGTCCTTTCTAGTCTGCCTTGCAGTTGCAGATCTACCCATTAATGCATGTACCGTTGTACATCTTGATCCATTCTACCTCATCAAATGGTACTGTTAATATTTGCTAGATATATACAAGGATGGTGAGTTTTCATTTTTATCATTCAATTTTCTATATAATTAATTTTTTAATATAATATCATAGTTTATAAAAATAAAATTGATGATAAAAAATTCATAAATACATATATATAATTAATTAATTAATTAATATGATTCATTTTAAATCAATCTCGTCACCCTTGTATATATCTATCTAATAATATTATCAGAGTATTAAATATGGCTCAATGCAACCATTTCTTGATGAAAGGTTACGAAGATATATAATTATGCAACTCAGCATGGTGACATGTATGCATATTACACCAAAGAAGTAGTAAAGTTTTTTTTATTGTGGTGGGTCAAGACAATAAATGGAGGGAGTTACATTTGCCGAGAAAAGATTTTATATTATCAAGATTATTGCACTGTTATAATTTTTTTATAATAAAATAATCATTTCATAAGTTGTGTTGACAATTTCAAATGTTGCCTTTATAATATTAATACTCTAAGAACAAAGCACAATAGTTGACAGTTTCGAATGTATTTCAATTGGTTCAATTTTTCTAGGTAAATTTTGCCCATTGTTAAATCTCATACTATATATAACAACACAAATGATTATTGTCATTTTTTGCACAACATCAAGCTTAGTCAATCAAAACCAAACAAAAAAACAAAAGAAAATCCAAAAAATAACATTTTTAATCATTCATTTACAACGATAGTTAAATTATAACATAACATCATGGAAATATCATGAACAAATTATACACATTTTGATATTATTCACATTCAAATCATGATAAAATTTTTGTCAAAAAAATTATTGACATTGCACTTGCTCTCAATGAAAAGCAAGAATGCAAGATGTTGTATTTTTACGAAACTGTGATGGTAATGGTTAGGAGTGGGGGCTTAGTATTTTGGGTTCAGAGTGTAATCTCCATCGATCTCAGCAGTCTCATTTGTAGTTGGAGATGGGACTTATGAGTATCTACTCGTACCATCGAGTATCGATTGGTTTTACCACTAGCTGCATTTACTTTACCTCCCTCTCTCCACATATATCAATGGTTTTCTTAGGGGTATTTAGGATTGATATGGTGTTTGTAGTAGAATTCTTTTTAGACTGAATCTAATGAATTCTAGATCGTCGGGAAAATGTGTGTCTGAATCGAGTCAGGGAAAACTTCGAGGAAACAAAACTCTTTCAATATTTGTTTTTTATTTGATAAACTCGAATTGAAGATTTGTTAATAAGAAATCAGGAGCTTTGCCACGCTCGAACAAAATGTTTTGAATATATTCAACCTTGGTACGCAATAGAACTTGTTTTCTTGCAAATAATTTAGAACTTATGAAATGCGATCTCTTTCGGTAGGCAGGGAGGAAGATTAAATTTCTGGCTTTGTTTGGTAAACAAAGAGGTGGGGGGTGAATCAACTTAAGTTGATTTAGTGATGTTCGATTCAACTTCACGTTCGTTGATTTCGGTCAAAATTTTACACGATGTTGATGGGGTTGCCTTATCAATATCCGAAGGATTAATCAAGTTGTACACGAACTGACCCAGATATCTACGTCACAAAAAAAAAGAAAAAAAAAAGGTGGGGGATGAGTTTGTACTTTGTTCTAAGAGTGAGAGAGCCATCATCATCATCAACCATGAGGAAGCAGAAAAGGAGAAAAGGCTAGGTGGAAAGCAATGCAAAGGCAATGAAATGGGGGGTTTGAGAGTTTGTTTCAAAACATAAATGATGATGAGTGTGGAAGAGCAGGAATTGAAGATGGTTCAATGATGACTTCCCCTGTGATCTCTGTTTACATATTTTGCCTTTCCAGCCTGCTATCATGTGACTCCTTCCCCCTCAATCCTCTCCCCCATTCAACTCTTCATTGATGCACATAGTGTTGTACCAGTAGTGTACTATAGTAAGGTAAATGTACATTCGATCTCGTTCTAATGAGAAGCTCCGTTAATCGGCTTTAAATTCTGAGGTACAAAGATGACTTTAGTCATTTTAGGAAAACAGGCAGATCCCGTTAGATCTATTGGAGCACAATAAGAGATTCAATCCATAGGTTCTCGAAGAACAACATATAACAACCGGTCGAAACTATTTTATTAAGAGAGTCAGTTCAAAGTTCGCCATAGCATAAACCGACATGAAATGATTCAGGTTATGACACATTCTCCATGAGATGATTGTTGAAGTTTTGTCTGGAGGATGAACGCAACAAGGAGACATGGGCCGTGCGGCAGTGTCTTCGACGGACACGGGCCGTGTGAGATGCATTATTGACAGTTTCATGTAGCCTCGACGCATGGCCTGGGAGAAGCCGTGTGGGACGTGACGCGGCCATGTAGCCTTGTGCGAGATATTTTTCGAATTAAATCTTTCTCTTTCAATAGATGGTCTAAAAATATCATTGTATCAGATTAATGAGATAAATAACGAAAATGAGAAATTTTATAGGGTTGTCATATAAATTGTGTAATATTTTCTTTAGAATTTTAACGAAACACGAGAGAGAGATTTAGAGATAGAGAGAGACGATCATGATGATCGTGTGATTCGATTAGTGGATTATTTCTCATATGATTTTTTCATGTTAAAATCTTGCGTGTTATTACTTTGTTTCTTATTCGTGTTAATCATTGTTTGATTGTGATATTCGAATCCATCAGATTCTCGGGTTGAATTCGTAACAATGATAAAAACAGATCAAGCAATAGAAGAAACAATCTAGAATGTAAAGTGTACATTGGATCTCTTCGGAGACCTTCCACTCTATGTTTTGAACGATAAACAGATGACATTTGAATGTTCGAAATCCTATAATCGTACTAGTTGAACAGACAAATTAGATCTATTGTAACAAAATAAGAGATTCAAACCATATGTGTTCTCCAATAACATATTAAAACCGATCGTTTCTATTTTATAAAGAGAGTTAGTCCAAAGTGTAGGGATTCAAAGGGGATAGTCCAATATCCAAACAGCTAGGATTTAAATAACATACACATGTGAAATGTATTGAGGTTGTCGGCTACTTTAAATCCATAACGGATGTAATTTACGCTCATTAAGTATGGGGTCCCGCTCTCCAGTGAAAGGACGGGGATCCAGACGACAACACCCCCTGATGAGAGTGTGAGGGTAGCGTCCTCGTGGACAAAATAGTATATTTAATATGATGTAATATTATAGATACGTCAAACAATAAAGAATGGATGTTTACACGTCAGCACGAGTCGTGCATAAGGTGCACGGGTCGTGCCTGAGGATATTGGGATGTTGTTGAGCATAGTTACAGGGTGCCGTGCCACGACTATGCGTCCTCCATAAAATGCTTGTTGAAGGACATGAGCCGTGCCACGGACCACAACTGCAAAATTAAATTTATTATAATCATATTTTTTATGGATCTATAAATACATCATTGTTATTCGTTTATATCAGTTTTTAGGATTTGAGTTGTGATCTAATACGATATGACACATATAATCCTCGCTTTACATATTGTTTTGCTATCGCGGATTGTGGTGTTCTTCTTGTTGGGTTTTTTCTCTCGGTGTTGTGGCTTCCCACGTTAAATTCGTGTGTTTTTGTTATTAATTGTCTCGATTTATCATCTTCAAAAAGGTTAGGCTAGATTAACAAATTATGAATTGTTCACATATATAAATTGTTCATTTTTTTTTATCTATAATCGACGTGGATAATTACTTAACTCACCACATATCATATGGAGAGTCAAACGCTCAAACAGTTAGGGTTTGAATAACATGCACATGTAAACTAAGCCTCATATTTCAATCTAAGAGCTTAGGCGTTTATAGGTTATGAAGTATTCATATATATATACATATATGTATATGTTGCTTACACTTTTTCTCCACGCCAATGTGGACAATTATATACTCCCTCCGTCTCATAATGGATACAACGGATTAACTTGACATACGTGTCGATGCAGAGTTTGATACGTACATAAAGACGATCAAACATATTTTTTTTGTAAATTTATCGTGCAATATCAATGGTTGTGTAAGTTACATATTTCAATCTAATATATGTTACAAGATGATCAAACGTGATATGATATGAAAACGAGACTTATATTCATACATATAAGATAATAAAAAATACGTATATGCTATATTTTTTATGAAATAAAAAAATATTATTTAACTCAACATATATCTCAACGCAAAGTTTGTCATGGCATACGCTGACATATGATTTGATTCAGGTCACATAGCACATTCTCCATAAGATGATTAAAAAAAAAGATCAAGTAAAAGAAGAAACAATGGAGAATATATGTGTACCATTTTCAACATAACTCAGTTTATGGGAAATCTGAGAAGAAAAAAAGTGTCATGTCACTCCTTGGTTTGGAAAATTTGCTCATCATAAAAGTTAAGAAACGATATGATGATGGCACAAGCACACTTTTTTCTCGTGTCAAATGGCATCAAATTTTGATTCATGATAAAGCTTTTTCCAAATGAATCCTCATTGTTTTACACAGGATACTATGATGATGTGCAGCACATTCTACCCACTTAAAACCACATTTTGAATGAAAAAGTATTTTTTGCTAACATCTTGAGTTCTCTTTTCCATCATTTTACAGCAGAAAAAGAGAGCAAAAAGTCGACAATGGTCAACTGTTGTTAAAGCATGAGAATTTCAACACAGATGAAAAAGCAACAAAAAAAAGGCATAAACAGGGTCAACCATTGGCAATTCAAGTCGTTACAGACTTTCTGGATTTAACTCATCTTTTGTCGACATATGGATAGCATTTTCTAAACACAACGGTAATCAACATACATTAAGAGGAGGTTAAATATCGCTGTCCAAAAACTATGAAAATCAAATCAATAACAAAAACAGAAAATCAATAATCAAAACAAATATAATATTTTTTATAAAGAAATTCTTGAATGTTGTATCAAAATAAAACAAAAATTAAAAAATCATTTTTTTAGTTTTTTACTTTTTGTTTCTCTCTTATCCATTTAAAAAACAAAAAATCAATATCAAACAATTCTATTTCAACAACAAATAAAATAAAACCAAAAATAACAACGATATCAAACCGGCCTAAAATTTTATGCTATCGACCCATGTGCAGTTGAATGATTGGTGCGGCAAAACGAGCACTGGTGATCTAAATAAGAAACTTCAATTAACTGAGCGTGGGATCTCACTAGGGACAATCGCAACTAATCTAGCTCACTGAATCTGTTTAACATCAACTAAGCTAGAAAGAAACACTACAAATCAGTCTGTCTTGCTAAGCCGAAACATACCATTAACTCGTGATCCGTCGTGATTAGACTCTTCATAATGCAAGGAATTAATTGCACCTCATTAGACCACTTAATCTAGCACGATTAGCATTATTAATCACCAATAATAGTACAATCGTCTGCTAATCTCACAACAGAAAGAATCATTAAGCAGAACAGAATAAGTTTAATTATTCAGCAAGCAGTACATAAGCTTTGGGTAACAAAAGAACAAGAAATTACTTATGTAGCAGGATGCTCGATTTATTAGGAGACAACAAGGTACTTGTTGGTGTTTACCGGTTTTTACTTGGTCCATACAGCATATCGAAGGCCGGACGTAGCAAGTTTCCACTCTTTACCAGCAGGAGACCAGGAACCATCTCCTATTTTCATCTTGATCTTCTCCCCGATGGTCGCGGCATAGAGGTTCGCCTGAGCTTCATGAATTATGATCGATGAACGGCTATGAATGTCTTGCTGCTTCCTTATTTGGATCTGCACAAAATCGCCCGACTGTTGAATATAATTGCCAAACACAATTGAAGACTTTATGTTTATTTGTTCATTGACTGAATGCGCGCTACGGGGAGTTACTCGAGCCACTGTAATGGCACCCTAGATAATTTTAACATTATATTATAGACTTTTTGTTCAAAACATAACATATATTGCTCTAAGTTCATCATCCGATCGGAGTCAGAGAACATTCGACAAGTGTAAAAGAGACATTACCAGCTTAACGATTTGGTCATGTATGGAGTTGCCCCAGTCATAGAAATGGTCATAGAACACTGATGGTATCCCAGGGTGAGTGAGGATATAAGCATAGCCCTGCAGCATAATTCGGAACAATGAGTCACTAAAATGTGCATAGAAACATAAATTACATAGTAGTCTTGTCACACATGGTTGTAACTACTTTAGTTAGGACCTTTTCCCGCATTCGACACCACTGAATCAAGTTGAAACTTCTCTAGTTTGAGTTTACCAAAGAACAGAATTTAGCACCCTATTTATTAGTTCCAAGTTCTCCTGGTTTGATGTGTATGTGCTTTGAAAGTATAGTAATATCAGCGCAATGCACCAACCACTCGAACAAAATCCTATTATACTACCAAAGAACATTGCAGTTGCAGTAATAGTATGGCATTGCTACGAGATATGTACCTCCATGATATGATGTGCTGGGAAGGGCCAATGAGCCTGGAAAATAAAACATTTCAGAAGTTATAAAGAGAAAAATGATAAATAGGTGAAGAAGATCACACTAGATGAGAAAATAACCTCTTCTGTTAGGCGAAAACAAATCGGACACAAGGTATCATCCCTTTTAAATCTAAAACTGATACGATGATGAGTATCAGACCAGATAAAAGAGTGACTCTACTTTCCATCCAAATGACGATATTAAATTCCATAAGCACAACAGATAGGGAGCAAATTGCCGACGATTTGAAAACAATCATATTCATTGTTCAACATTGAGAATCATACATAGACTGCCTATGCCCTATGGTAATTGAAAAGATACAATGGTTGGGTGTAGATGTTACTGACAGCTACGAGTTCTCTTTACATGCACTACATACAAATCCGATAGAATCAGAACTCTACTATTAAATAAGTAAAGCGTCTTTGACTGGAATTTTAAGGTACACACAAACAGCACCTAAGAATTAAGAAACCAGTAATTACCTGAGTAGATCCTGTATCATGATTATCAATGAATGTAACAGCCCTAGAAGGCCACCATCCAATGACACCTGGAGGCTTTCCTTGTGCATCTCGCAGGCGCCAGTATTCTCCCTTCACAGCTTCCTGTATATTATAAGGTTTTAATTGGTTAAGAACAGTTCAAATGCAAGCACCAGATTTGCGAGTTTGACACTTGATATGTGATGGTAACAAGACAGGGCATCGAAGAATGCCGGAGTAGACATTCTTAAATCCTAGCGTCACCGACTCAAAGTTAAAAAAGAAAGCCAACATCTGAAAGAAGAAAGCAAAAGTTATACTGCAAGCATTGAACATTTGAACACATGATCACGTTGCAGAACGGTACCTGAAGGACTCCTTTCATGGTGAAGTCAAATGCAGCTGGAAGCTGCCCAGCACCATCAATCCAATTGATAATTCTTTGTCTATGACTGTCTGTATATCGCATGAGAAAACTCTTGTTGAACAAAAACATGAATATGATGACAGAAAAGCAACAGGATACATTATGCTTGAGGTGAATTCATCCAACAGGCAGAGCACATAAAGCATCCGACAGGATTCGCAACTATTCAACCTCCTGAAGTAATCCCCCCCATCCACACATCCATTTTTCAAAATCAAATCAGAACCCAATCAAGTCAGTTCCCATTTCTCGAAGTTACTAGAGAGTAATATTTGAAAATATTAAGATATACATTAGTATACATTCTACCACCAATTCAAACTTTTAGTAGAGTTTGTTGTTCCTCGACATGATATCAGAGCAGGTCATGACATGAGGTCATGAGTTCGATCTCTATCTCCTCCATTTATTACCACATATGTGATTTATTATGTAGATTTTGTTTGGCACATGGTATGGGTTGGACCAACAAGTTGTCCACACTTCATGTCCTTACGGGCCATCAAGTGAGGGAGAGTGCTAGATATACATTAGTGGATCTTTTATCATCATTTTAAATTTTTGATAGAATTGATTCCTCGATAGAAAATAAAGATAGTTCTGGGCTGCTCGGGATAAGAGGAGGCAGTGAAAAAAAAAAAAAAAAGAACAACTAAAAGCCAAGCGACAAGCTATTCCAAGATGCAGTGACTCCACATAAATAAGAATCACATAGATCCATAAAACTTAAACCAAAGAAAAGGGAGTAAAACTGTTTCCCTTGGATAAGGGAACTTCAACAGCATCGGAGGGTTGAAAGAAATATACCTTGGTTGTACGCCAGGTAGCTACCATCATAACTACAAGAATCCCAGTACTCCCCAACAGAAAACACTGGCTTTGCAGCTTCGATATATTCTTTCACATATTTTGGTGAGTAACTGCAAATAAAAGAGGGGGATCAGACGTACCTAGGACAATGAAATTCTTATCTTTGTGCACGAACTAAAAAAAGTTCCTTATAAGAGCGAGCAAAATATTACCCTCTAACAAAATCAAACCGGAAATCCTGGAATCCAACACTACTACGCAGCCATTGTAGCCAACCAATGATGTCCTTGCGCACAAAATATTGTGTGTGATCAATATTTGGAACCCCTTGAAAATTATCACCTGTACTTCGGTTACCCTACATAGAATGGGTTAAAAGATGACAGGGTGAACAGAGTTTACAGACTGAAGAAATTCGTGACCTAAACAACAGACAGAGTCTGAAAGAGATGCCTGCTGAGCACTGTCTCAGATGGTGCAACAAAAGAACTATGAGTGCAACTGCTGCATGCATACATACCAGTCCACCAGTGCAAGATGTGACAGCATGCTCATCCCATGACAATTGAATTCCATCATAGCGGTTGTACATTCCCCCGTGGCCCCTGGTAGTCCCAATCCGATGGTTGATTACTATGTCTGCCATTGGTCTAACATTATGCTGCTTAAGATTTTGAAGTAAAGCCTTGAGAAGCTCCTCGGAACCATATGCAGAGTTAAGTGAATATAGGTTCTGAGGAAGGTAGCCTGCAATTGACCAAAAAGTAAATGGTTAGCTGAAAACGGATTTAACCAAGATGCAAAACATTAATGGAAACCAGTAGGATCTCTTTTAATAACCTTCAGGCGAGAAGGAATGAGTTGCAGGTGGCAACCATGCTGATGTAAACCCAGACTTCGCAATATCAGGAACTTTCCTGTCTAGGTTCCTCCACCAATCATATTTGTGAGATTCCCAGTTAAAAGCCTGTTAACAAATTCAATAGTCAAAATGAAATTGCATAACAAAACCATACAATGGGAAAATTTTGTCGAAAATCATATAAACAGACAGGCGTAATCATAAACAGTTAGGAAGATTTACGATTCAGATCAGAAATGTATCATCCAAGAAAGAACCCCGATCATACTACTGAAAATAAATTAAAATCTGGAAGAATGGTAGCATTCTTTACGATATTATAATTGTTAAAGGATATTATATAAACGTAAATGCCCGAATAATAATTACGATATTACGTTAAGAATTAAGAATGATATCCATACGTAATCATTTATCCTTAAATATTAATGTTACATATATGATATTATACGAGATCTTGGTTCTTATGAAAATTTAATTAAAGATTTATGATCTTATAATATCTTTCGATATTTATAAAAATAAGGTCTAGATCTTTTGTGTATGCTATATATACACCCCTGGGCAACAACCTTTTTATCTAAGGTATTGATATTTAGGACCCAAGGATATTTAGAGAAGTATAGGCACGTAAAAAAAAAAGCTAAATATGCTGTGAGCGATGCGGAGAATAAATCGTATGAGAAATTGTATGAAAGACTGAACACAAAAAGGGGGGGGAAGAAGTCTTTAAGTTAGCTGCATCAAGAGACAGAAGAACTAAGGATTTAGGTCAGGTAAAGTGTGTTAAGGACGATGTCGAGCATATTCTTACGGCTGATGAGGACATTAAGGAAAGATGAAGAGAGTATTTTGACAAACTCTTTAATTGCACAAGGGAAGTGCCTCTGAATGAAACAAGTGGGAATGTAGATGTAATGATGAACCGATGTTACTTTCGTCGTATTAGGACAGAAGAAGTTAAGGAGGCTTTAAAGCGGATGAGCTCAAGAAAGTTTATGGATCCAGATAAAATCCCGATTGAAATTTGAAAATGTCTTGGGATAGAAGAAGTTAATTGGTTGACAAAACTCTTTAATAGAATTTTGATAGATAAGAAGATGCATGATGAGTGGAGAAGGAGTACTTTGATTCCCGTATACAAACATAAAGGAGGTGTTCAAAACTGCTCCAATTACAAAGGAATCAAACTTATAAGTCACAATATGAAGTTATGGGAGAAAGTGATAGAGAAAAGGTTAAGAAAAGCTATAGGGGTGACTGAGAATCAGTTTGTTTTCATGTCTGGTAGGTTAACCATGGAAGCTATTTATCTTTTGCGATGTGTAATGGAACGTTTTAGGATAGAGGAGAAGAATTTACATATGGTTTTTGTCGACCTGGAAAAGACGTATGATTCTATTCCAAGAGAAGTGATTTGGAAAACTTTAGAAAAGAAGGGAGTGACGAGTACGTATATCGAGATTGTGAAAGACATGTATGAAGAAGCTGCTACATGTATGGGAACCTATGTTGGTGAAATGACTGCTTTTCCTATTAAAATGGGTTTACACCAAAGATTAGCTTTGAGCCCATACCTTTTCGTCTTAGTAATAGATGATCTCACTAGACATATACAAGATGAAATGCCATGCTGCTTACTTTTCGTTGATGATATTGTTCTGGTGGACGATACGAAAGAAGGGGTGAATGAAAAACTTGAAACTTGGAGGGAGGCGTTGGAAACTAAGGGGTTAAGGATCAGTAAAACCAAGACAGAATATATGAAATGTGTCTTAAATGAGAATAGTCAAACAAATAGTGAGAATGCATTGTTGGGAATAGAGTCTCTCCCTAAAACGAATTCTTTCAAATATTTAGGTTCGATGCTACATAAGAATGGAGGAATTGATGCAGATATTGATCATAGGATTAAAACAGGTTGGCTGAAATGGAAGGACGCTTCAGGGGTGCTATGTGATCCTAAAATACCCACCAAGTTAAAAGAATTGTTCTACAAGACAGCTATTCGACCAACGATACTGTATGAGTCAGAATGTTGGGCAATTAAGTAACAGCATGTACAGAAGATGAGTGTAAACGAGATGAAAATGTTAAGGTGGATGTGTAGACATACAAGAATAGATAGGATACGAAATGAAGTTATTAGACAGAAAGTGGGTGTGACTCCAGTAGAAGATAAGATGAGAGAGTCACGATTAAGATGGTATAGTCATGTGAAATACAGACCAATCACAGCTTCTGTTAGGAGATGTGAAGCTTGGGAGTCCTAAAAAAACCATGAGAGAAACCTTGAAGTATGATATGGCCCATCATAAGCTTACAGAAGATGATGTACATGACAGATTGGAATAGCGTCGTCATATTCATGCAATCGACCCCATTTGATGGGATAAATTCTTGATTTGTTGTTATTGTATTGATATTCAGGACATTGTGTTTTAAAGAACGTATTGCATACCACCTAAGCCACAAACTCATCAGTAATACCCTTTAGTACCTGAAGAACAACTTCTCTTCCGCTGCGAATGATAGAAGCTGCAAACACATTAAAAAGGCAATATCAGGCAATTCACAACTTTAGCTATGCCAAACGAAGCTTCTATTTGGCGTATTTATTGCCTGTCTGTACTTTTACAGGATGAACCCCATCGGAGAAACCTCCATAATGCTCAGCTAAGCTACCAAAACTATTCTTAGCAGTAAGGAAGAAGAGAATGACATACTAGCATCAGTTTGGTATAAATTCTCCTCCATTCTCTGCAATTTCAAATATGTATTATCAAAATGAATGTGTATGAAAACAATATATATAAAGTAATGATATCACCATTTCAAAGACGAAAGAGCACACCATCAATACAAATAAGATAGAACAGAAAGTATAGCCGTAAACAACCAAGAATACCTCACTCAGGTACACCATTTTCAGCACCAGATGATCGTCAATACTACCAAAAGCAGAACAGGTAAATTATACCGCAAGTCCTACAACAGAAAAAATTTAGAACGATGTTAGCTGTAGATCAGCTAAATACACCAAAGAAAAAAACTACACTGCCTTATTGGTGGAAATCCAGCCTTAGAGAAAGTCTTTTGTGTAGGATCTCATGGTTGTGTAATCAAATCTTGGTGCCAAACTGCCACCGAGACTTGCACTATCACATAGAGGGTCAGTATTTTAATTTAAATCTGACAAACGCATTTGACCAAATAAAAATCTAACAAACGCATTACAATTTTTTTTATAAACCGACTTTACGCGTGGATGCTGTGTACAAGCCTCAAGCATGGTCAATACATTGGCTCATCACAAATAATAAGGGATCGTACTCAATGACATCATATCACATTTCTTTGATTACATTTTGACATGCCTAACTCTCGCGAAACTGAAACTAAAAAGTAAAGATACACAATAATATGTGTACCTTTATTATATACGAGAGGTCTGGGCAAGCCGTTCCCCTTCAAACCGTGAGATTAAGAATTCGACACTTAAACGTATCAAAAAACAAACTCTTTATATAAAATTACAGTTTAAGCTGCATATATCAATCTGTCTTATAGAGTGCACTTGACAGGATTATGTGATACGAGGCAATACAAAAATAAATCATACTGTATTAGCAGAAATAGGAGATGATAAACAGGAGGACAAACCTACACTTCGTCAGCCGCGAAACCACAACCACTGCCTCGACGAGCCTCCATACTCACCTATATATACACAAAACATGAAAGCGTGGAAAACTTCGATTAGTTCGCATCGAAGAATCAACCAATCATCATCCTAACCTGACACCAATCAAACCACATCAAATAGCAAAGACGAATCACATCACAACACCACACACGCCACAAAAGGCAAGATACTATAAAAGTAGCGGTTGAATACTCTTGGAATCTGCTTATAAAAAAACGGCGAAAACAGCCACAATCGAAGAATCTCGAATCAAATTCCAGAAGGTAGAGACGTTGCTTTTCGATGAGTTGAGATTCGTTTCGATTTTTCTCCGCACACGGCATTTTCGTCGACGATGATGATGAAAATTGAAAAGTGAGCAATCAATTTCTGTGGCGAGCACTTCGATGAATGAATGAATCGACGATAATGATTCGGATCACGTAAAACAAAAGGAAAAGGAAAAGGAACAAAAATGAAGATTTTTTGCGATTCGAAAAGCATCGCTCGAAGTGGAGGGTTTTCGTTTCTCCCTAACAGAGCAAAAAAAAGGAAAAAGAGAGAGAAATTTGACCGTTGTGGACGGTGCTGATCGTCCGTGTGTATGTGTGTGCGACTTTGGGGTGGGCCATTAGTTGGCTGTAAATGGGCCTGTGAGTGCTAAGTCTGGCCCATTTGGGTTGTGAGTTTTAATAGGAAAGGAGGTGTGGTGAAATGAAGTGAATAAAAGGAGAGAAAGAAAGGTAGAATATATGACTTTAAGTTATGTTTATTCGTGTTGGTTTAGAAGCTCAATTTTGAATCTGAGAAACGATTCTAGGTCATTCAATAGCAAGAATTGATCGAAAACGTTATAAAACCAAAATCATACGACCGAGTTTATTGAGACTGCAACAATAGCATAGCATATCAGAGACATCAAATTAGCAAACCATAGTTGGAACAATGGTTCCTAGAAATCGACATTATACAGAATCAGTCCTTAACCTGATTTATTATAATATTATTTATGTAATTCATATTATGTATATAAAAAATATTATAGATAATTATATATATCTATTTTAAATCACATAAAAAATCTTATTTGAGATTCTATGTCGTGATGGTGTTAAACTATTTAAGTAGTTATTATTTTCCAATGATATTATAATAATGAAACAAATATGTAATAATATTAAAATAACATGCATTAGATAATAAAAAGACATTACAAATTAAGTTCATTAAATATAAATCATAAATATTGTGCTATTAATGAAAAATCAATCAAACTTGGTATAAAAATAAATCAAACTTTGATATCAAAAAATGATAAATTAACTTTATATACATATATAAATAGATTTATGAGTTTGAGAAAAAATATTAAGATTACTTCTTTTTTTGTGATTTTAAAAGGACGAAAAGTAAATGGATAAAAATCAACCTGGGTTGGTCTAGTGGTGTTCGACTCAACCTTCTTCTTGAAGGTCTTGAGTTTGAATCTCACTAGCCTCAAAATCCATGTTGGCCACGCCCTTTGACTTCGGTCTTTACCCTTATTTTAAAATGTTGATAATTTGGTCTTTTTTTCCACTTTACTTCACTTTCCCCACAAAACCCTTCCATTTGGAAGATTAAGTGAGAGGAATGAAATTGTCCCAACTTTACTTCCAAACATCTCCCCTCCCTCCACAAAACTCACACTCACTTTTTTAGAGTGTTCCTTTTATAATCCTCCCCTTCCCTCGCTTCTCCTCCATTTTATAACTCATAAACAAGACCTAAGATTTTATTTGTGAGTTTTAATAGATGAAGAGATAAGGTGAATGAGAGTGAAGTAAAAGGAAGAAAAGAAAAATAGAATACATAATTTTATTTTGATGTTGTTTGTGAATTTGTTGAAAAAATTTAGATTACTTTATTTTTTTTATCCGTGAGTTTAAAAAGAAGGGGAAATAATGTGAAGAATTTACTTTTGTCCTGTTCTCGTGGTGTAAGTAATTTTATTTGTTTTGGGATGTGGATAATATTGTTTTTTTGAACTTTTTATTTTATTTTCTTTTCAAAACCTCTCAGTTTGAAGAGTTTAAGAAAAAAAAATAAAGTTGGACAACTTTACTCATAAATCCCTCACATCCCTTCCATTATAAGAACTCACAAACACCATTTTTTAAGGGATTTCTGCTAAAAATCCTCCATTTCCCTTGCCTCTCCAGTCATTTGCAACTTACAAACAAGTCGTTAAGTGTTGAAGTTCTATTCCAAGTAGCCACTATCTTCTAAATTCAGTAATCATTATCATATAAGATGAGTTTCTAAGTGACTTTCAAAGGGAAAAACAAAAAAAAAAAAGAGGAGGAGGAGGAGGAGGAGTTTCTATGTAAAACTGAATAAACACAAATATTAATTTATAAATATGTGAAAGCAAATAACAATGCAGCTTTAGGTCTATAACGACTACTACAACCAATCGACTCCGTCAATTCTTTGAGCACATGTAACTTGTTTTGAGATACACTAAGAAATCTCAGAACCACCCACATGTATACACAGAACATGGTGAATTAAGCTTGTACCTTGTCGTTGCAGCCAATTGATTGCAACTGGAACCATCTTTTTCCCTGTAAGAGCAAGTCTAATGAGTTGAACAAATGAGATGTTAATGATAAAATATAACAAGAATGTATAAGAAGTTTATTCCAATGGTTGTGCTTTCAATAACCAAATTTCAACTTTTATTATTTGATATGTCATATTTGACATGAAAAATGAATTTGATAGTTTTATCACCTTATCAAGATGATAGAACAATGTGATGTGGCTCTTCACTCATCATCCATCAAATGATCGAATTCCTTGATGAGAAAATATGACATAAGATTATTGGAACAATAATGCCATATTATAACAAAATGACATTATTTTCTATCAAAATTAAACTTTGCCTATATTGAAATAGCTTTTCCCATTGGACATGCTCTTACAGTGCAAGTAATAGACTTGACGGGTGTAACTTAGGACACACAACATGCGCACAAAAACTAACATACGCGAACAGAATCATGTTGGATTACCTTTGGGTTTCCTGTACATACAAATACAATAAGGAGCTTGATCTCTTAAATAGAAACATGAGATATCATGATCTGTGGCTCTAGATTGGCTCGAGTTCGTGATCCGATAAGTACGACACCCACCCCATATAATGCACTCGACATTAGAATGATTGAGAGCCCAGCATAAGTATCCCCACACAAGTATGATTAGACTTAGAGAAGATATGAAACTATAAAATATGTTGATTGTTGATCGAGTTGGAGTTGGAGTTGCGGCAGGTAAGATCAAATAAATATCAGGAACAGAAAAATGCTGTTGATATGGTGATAACGCAAAACCGTTTCCTTAGGAACAGAGATCTCGAACAAGTGCGTATCAGATCCGACTATAAGTCACGATTGTCAATAGGTTTTCAATGTCAGGTCTTAACAGGATCATCATCTTCAATTAGGGAAATGTTGCCTGGAGCTTTTATCTTGTTACGTGTTTGGATTGCAATTATATTCTGTTGGGCTGGGTCACTTTTTATGGAGAAAATCCGATATCAAAAACCCATATTTAATTATATGAAAGAATCTGATTTTAATGGGTTACATTATCTTATCATCAAAAATATACATAGGAGATATTTTTGGAATTAAGGATTTTTTTGATTATTAGAAAACGGTCGTGCAACAGCCTTGGATGTTTGGGTTCTTCAAGCCAAGAGGAAATTCCTGATTTACACAGCAAACCAGCAAAATCGCACCAAGAGAATCTATCGGATCATAGCAGGTCTCTGCAGATTTTTGTTGAAAAATCTATATTGCGCAGTCAACTTCGAAACACTGTTTGAAGGTCATTTTGGTGTCGGATCGAGGTGAAATTTGGTGAGCGTGTTTCTAACTCATCAATTTTCGAATAGAAACTGACAGTGCATCGTTTGGAATTGTGTGCATCGAGATATTGCCGTTCGAAAAGGGCTGTTGGAAACTGTTTGTTTTTGGTTGATTTGCTCGCTGATTTGATTTGTTCATTTGCCATCGCAATTGTCTTGAGTGCTATCTAGAGAGGACCTTGTATATCCTTTATTTCATCGATAGTGAAGTTTTGTGGTGGGTTTCGACGTCGCGGTTTTTCACTTCTCACATCGATGTGTTTTTCATGTTAAAATTATATCTTTACATCTTTATTATTTTCTACTCTACTTCATTTGTTTCCTAACAGATTCATACAAATATGAGACGGTTTATTCTGCGTTGTTTTGTGTCCTACCTCTCATCATATTCTTCCATCTGTCAAGCTAAGCACCTGCTAAGTTGATCTATTTTTGCGAAAGCTGGTGTATACACGTTTCTGTTCTCATAGTTGAATCGTCTGAAGTGTTGTGGTTATCATAACATGTAAATTGCTGGTTGCATCGACCTATAAAATTCCGTTATACTGTTGTGCCTATTGTGTAACGATACCTATATCTGTTATGTGATAAACATGTGTATCTGAACACATGTGTAGCCATTGCACCTTCATAGCTTTGCTCATGAACTCAATGTGCTGGTGTCCAATTTCCAGTTCATTATACCGCATCTAACCAATCACTTCCATCACACTCGCTTCTCATGATTCTGCTTCTTCCCTTGGATCTCGCTATAAAATGACGCCAAATCCTACGTAAAAAATCATCAATCACCTCATTCCAGTTCTCGTAATCAATAACAAAATGGCTAGTTCTGGCATGATCAAGGCAACTCATGTCGTGGCTCTAATAGTGTGCGCAGTAGCATTGGCTCATCTAGCATCCAATGCAGAGGGAGCCATAACCTGCAGCGAAACCATAACGAAGGTGTTGCCATGCCTCAACTACTTGAGAACCGGAAGCTCCATGTGGGCGACGTGCTGTGATGGGATGAGATCATTAGACAGCATGACAAGGAACACACCCGATCTACAAACAGCGTGCGCCTGCCTGATACAGGCGGCTAAATCCAATGGCATCAGTAATGTTTACGCCAAACAGCTTCCTGGAAAATGCGGCGTCAAGCTCGGGTTTGCTTTCGATGTCAACACTGATTGCTCCAAGTATGATCAAAATACTCCACATTTAAGATGAATTGATTTCACCAATGTGTGACCCTTCTTATATTGTATGATGATAGTGTTCATGGCAAAGACTATAAAACCCTGTTACGTGATATCTGATCGATATGATTTATGTTATTTAATTTCATGTGTTGCAGGATTCACCGAGGTTGACCAAGGGACTTCTGAACTTCTTGTGATGATGATTTTGGTATCGGAATAATTCCTGCTGTGTTGAGGAGAGGCTTCACCTCAAGGACTATCAAGCAGTCATACTCATATGTTTTCTCTTCTATGTTTCCTGTGTTTATCAAAGTCACATTATCGCGAGTTTTTTTTTTCCGTATAAGGAAGGCATTGTGCCGCATTGATGTATCATATCCATTGATATATTTTGATCGGCATCAAGGCGATGAGACTGAAGTAACGCCGAACCACGAATTGCATTTGATACAATTGAACTTGAAGGGAGGACAAAGAACAATAGAGCAATCCTTATAGCGACCACAGTACGTACAAATTTATCTCACGTGTTTATCAAGATTTATATACAACGAGACCCTGTAACTATACAGCGAAGCATGAATTCAAAGATTATACTCCAATTCTTAGGCCATGTTAATTTGTAAAAGTTTGAAGCTCATAATATTTCATTCGTCCCGTTCAAACTATAACATATTACAATATTTATATTTTTTGTACGGAATAATTTATATCATATGAATCTACACTATTGTTATTCTTTTTTCTTTTTCCTCAATCCTTTCTCTCTCACATACTTATTATAACGACAAATTTATTATTTTTATAAATTTAACACACACATAAATTATCATCTCAAATCAATCCGTAGTAATTTTAATACATGACAGGATTAAATAAATAAAAATATGACAGAATTTTTGATAAATACCCCTATGCAGCGTTTTAATTATATAAAAACATCCCATTATTATTTCATTCTCATTAGATACCCCGTAAGATTTGAGAGATCCTATCCCCAAATATAATTATTCACTCCAAAATTCAATTACCCAATATCAAATAATTTTAAAATCCGACGATTATGACGAACCGACCGACAAACTGACGATGACGTCGACAAACTCCCGACGACGCTAACGAACTCGCGACGAACTAACGACGACGAAGACGAACTAATAACGACGACGACGAAGAATTGACGACGACGACGAACTAACGTAGATAACTGAACAACAAACTAATAATAAGGACGACGATAACGAACTAACAACGGCGACGAACTACCAATGATGACGACGCCGACGAACTAACGACGAGGACGAACAGCCAACGACGACGACCGGATTACAAATCGACGACAACGAACTAAAGACGAGAACGTCGACTATAATAAATATGATGAACAATAGAAAAAATCGTTCGAACATGAAAAAATGAGACAATATTGTTTTTTTTATGTTAGTGGAAAGAACAATGAACGTCACATTTGTAGAATCAAAATAAAAGTTATCAACATATCAAATTATTGAAAGAATCTAATTATATCCACTCAAATAAAAAAACAAGATTTTTTAATGAAAAGAAGAAGAAGAAAAAGTACGCGTAATTAAGTAAAACACGATTAATTTTTTTTTAAAAAAAATGTTAGTGGATATGTGGTTGGATCAAATAAAAGAGTTGATACTTATTATCAATTCTTTTTGTCATGTGATATTTTTAGATTATTTTTTCTTAAAATATTTGATAAAATTGAGAAATCGAATGGAAGTTGTTTTCTACCTTGGAGTTGCTCCTACTTATTCTTGAAAGGATGAGGATCCCTACTTCCAACTACAGAAAAATTCAATGGTTAAAAAAACAGGGAAAAAATCTATTTTTTTAATTATGTGGAGATACAATTTGCATCCTTAGATTTCATGAACAGCAAAGTTGCTTTATACTGTAAAAACTACAACAGTCAATTCAGGTCCTTCATGAAAATGCTTATAGTTTTGCATTGAAAACAAATCCTTTCGTACATTTATAATATCACTTCCTCCTGTATAATAGATTGATTTGATATATATATATATATATTGATATAAAACTTGATATATGTATAATAATGTTTAAATATGATTTCTTATAAATTTATTATGAAATACCAATGATTCTATAAGTTACCTATTTCAATTTAATATGTATTACGGAATGATCAAACATGATTTAATATAAAAACGAAATTTATATACATATATATAAAATAATTTAAAAATATTTATATGTTATATTTTGTGTGATAGAGAATATCTCTTGCCACTAACTTGTAGTCTTATACAATGTCCTTTCCATTGAATCAAATAAATTACGGGTTCAGTAGTTGCAGCATATTATTACTGTGACCTAAGCTAGCTAGCTATAGCATAGTAGGAGTAATTCAAAAAGTATATCTCCCCACTATAGAAGCGTAATCTGTGTTAATTGTTCTCACAAGGACGATGCAGAAATGAGATACATGACCTATTTATTTATGTTGTTACGTTTCTGACCTAAATTTTTTTTTTGGATTTGAAATATGGATCGACAATCGTGAAATACGTGTGATAGTTAATTCAATATGTGTGAATTTGATTCTAATATCATATAAAAATATAAATTTCACTCATAAAATCAATTAATATTTTAAAAAATATATATAATTTATTTATATTATTATAAATTTTATTCAATTTTTTATGGGTTTAATATTTCTTACGGACGGATCGGATAAGCACGAAGCAAAAGATTACATTTCCACGTTCAAATCCCGCATGGGATTTTAATCGTTTCTCTCAAAGTAGATGTGACAGCCCAGCTATGCAGGAGTAATTATTCACTTGGTGCAGTTAGACAGATACTACTTGTAATCAGTATGCTCTCATCAATTGATTTCCTGACTTTGGGTTATTGCTCCTCTTGTTAAGGTTATTAATTACTGCATCCGTAAGAAAAAAAAAACGTCCAAATTAATTAAGTAAAATATGTTGATTAGATACATAAATTTACACCAATGTTGATTTTATATGAATTTTAATAATAAAAAATAGATTTTTTTATGTAGTTTATTGTAATATTTGTTGAAGATAACAGGTGTATTATAAGTGTAAAAATTTAAAAAATTTGAGATAATTTATTTTCTCAAATATTAATAAAAATAATATATTATTGTTCGTCCTAATTTATATAACGAGGATACAAAATTTATTTGTCGAAATTATAACGAAAATATGATAATTATGGATAAATTAAACTCTGTCATACAAATACGCAGAGATTTATTTTCAAATCCACACTAATTACTCCTTTTTCCTCCACTTTACGTAACTCTTCACTCTCCCGCCAATCTTCCACTATGCCTAACCGATTCCTTGACTTTGCCTAACCCACTTCACTCTTCACTTGTCATAACCATTTCACTATATTCACCATAGCACTTCATGCCCTTCATCTCCTCTCAGCTTTGTCTCCTCCCCGACACATTCTCACCATCCTTGGCAATCAAATAAACAAACAAGATGAAGGAGATACAACAACCACGAGAGGTGCAAGACGATGAGGATTGGTATCAACATACAACACTTCATAAGGTATTCGTCCACGTGGGAAATGAGGATGAGCTTCCCTAATATCAAAAATTTCGTGTGATATCATAACCTTTGAGATAAATTCTGATTTTAATAGATATTAAATAGTTATATGTCTAATTTCTAATGAAATTGATAGATCATAATTTATAATTATGAATCTTAAGATATAAGTCAAAATATATGGATATATCAACCTATAAAAATTGATTATAGGGATGATATTGTGACTTTATTTGGAATTACACAGTATGAGTTAGAAATCACTGAAAGGTCATGAAATGTACTTTCCCTAACATTTTACAAATCTTTATTTGGAGTTATAGGTAACGAGTTATGAGCTGATTAGTGAAGTAATATCAAACTATCTGATCTAACAGAACATATAAACTTGAACTAATTAACTGATATTATTGATAAGGTTTTATGATAGAAATAGAAAGGTTATGAAGTTTAATTTATGAAAAAATTTTACGAAATAATTTTTGGATCTATATACTAAAACTTATAGATTTAAACATGTCTAAAGATTAAGATCGTTTTGACCCATAAACAACTACAAATATTTACGAATACTTCTAATGATGATAAATTCATAAAATAATCGTCATGAACTATCAAAATAAGTATCAAATAGTTTTCTTAAAGTTTGGCACCACCACATAATACTACTATGACGGTTCTTTTTTTCAAAAAATACGAATAAATATGTTTAACTTTATAACGTGAGCAATCATTCATAAACGTGTGTCTTAATATGCGTATTTTATTATGTTATAGGAGGTGAAGACGTTACTCATTGTGCGTGTGTGGAAACCAATGTTAAGAAGGTAATGTTTAGATTTATTGTATGTGACGATATGTATTATTCTATGTGACGATATGTCGAAAGATTAAGAAGGTATTGTTTAGATTTATTATATGTGGAAACGCATTGAAATCTTGGGATCTATTCGTTGAATGTGACTGACGTAAAATAGTGGCTGTAACTGTCATGTGCTGTGTGCTAAAGTATTAAATGTCGTGGAGTGTTGTTGCATGTTGCGTGCTATGCACCGTGCGTACTCTGTTATGGTTAAAATTGTATGGATTGAGTTATATTTTATAAATATGTGATTGTCTATCTGTCTACTGATGTGGTGATTGTGAGACTTGGATGATGGAGTTACACCGTGGTTAGGTATGTTAAGTTGTGAAAGGGACTGATCGGGAGGGATACCTATGAGTATTCACCTTGCATACATACAATGATCTGATGAGGTCGTTTTGGTTTGTTGGTGTAACATCCCGACTTTTCATTAGTTATTAATGAAATATAGTACGTCACTGTTGCTAGGCCCAATGTCTTAACTATGCAAAAACTATACTTCATGGCTCAGTAATAAGAATTAAGCTAAGTTCACTTATACACAATTAGTTTAGAAACTTTTGATGCACTCAATCATAACTCAGAATATCACCATTGCAGGAGAATTTATATCTCTTTCTAAAATCAAAATACCTTTCACAGATAAGGTACATCCAGCATCAAATCTTAGATATTTTTCCTTCAAGTTTTGCTCCTATATCAAAGAGAAGAAGAAAGACACAAGAAAATAGTAACGTTGAGGTATAGGAGCTCAATAACATGTCGGCCCCCTTATCAGAGGTTACACGAGAATAAAAGATAATAAAAAAAAAGGAGGAAATGATCACTTAGATCCTTTGTTCCAACACTTTGAAATTATCATGTCAATTTTGCAATCACAATTATCATCAAAAGTATATCAATGATTCACCCTAGTCACATAAGCACACTTAACAACAAGTAACAACGCCTGAAACCATACGCCCATCGCCACTCCAGACTTTATCGATATCATTTACTACCGTCATACCCTTTATGGTAATAACAGTGAAGGCCTTTATATCAAACAAAGTGAGACAATGACACTGTGACACGATAGGTCCACAGTCCAAGTCTTACGCACTGCTGTACTCAATAGTACACTCAAGACTTTGTTATACTTTTATCATATCGATCTTACAGAGATGACAGACAATAAATACCCTCAGTGTTATAATTGTGTCCTTGACGAGATTTCTTCAATTTCATAGATAAACTTTAATCAGTTTTAATAAAAGGGACATCCGCGAAAGGGGATAAGTCAAACCAGAGCTCAGGGTCTCCTACAGTGAGATACCCTCATATCAAAAGGTCGATGAAAGAATGTCACCATCAAGTCACTGTATAACACATGTGGCAGACACAATGCTCTTATTGTTTTATACCTCGGAGTTATCTCACCGAATTTATGGATTTACACTTTTTTCACACATTCACGCTCATTATACCAGCAAATAAAACATGACACACACCATGCAATAACACTTCACAACACTTAATGTTTAGCACACAGTATACAACAGTTGCAGTCAGTATTTTACGTCAGTCATATTTAGTGATTACGTCCAAGGATTCCAATGCATATTATTATACTCACGGTATAATAACACGCATCGACACACATAATAAATATAAACGTTATCTTTTATCACAGTTCTTCACATGCTCATGCTCAGCCTCGTCCTTAAGTGATAATGAGCAGCGTCTCCAAGTCCTATAGTATAATAGGATATGCATATTAAGACACACCCTTGTGAATGATTGTTCACGTTATGGAGTTAAAAATATTTGTTCGTATTTTTTGAAAAATCGTCATAAAATATTATGTGGTGGTGCCAAACTTTAAGAAAAGACTTTGATACTTATTTTGATAGTTCATGATGATGATTTTATATATTTATCATCATTAAAAGTGTTTGTGGACATTTGGAGTTGTTTTCGGGGTCAAAACGATTCATTCCCTGATTCTGTCCAACATGACACTTTGACACGTTTAAATCTATAACCTCTCGTGTATAGCTTTAAAAATCATTCCAAAAATTCTACATAAAATAGACTCCATAATTTTTCCAGTGAATTAAAGCTTCTATCATAAAACCTTACCAATAATATCAGATAATTAGTTCAAATTTATATTTTTTTACTAATTTGAACACCTTGATATTTATTCACTAATCAGCTTATAACTCCTTATATAAAACTCCAAATCTGGATTTTTAAACTGTTCTGAAAACTACACTTCAATACTTTTCCATTGATACAAGGCTCATTTTATAACTCTTTCTGTGTAGTTCCATATCAAGCCACAAAGTCAGTTCTATAATCAGTTTTTTATAGGTTGATATGCCCATACGTTTTGATTTTTATCTTGAGATTCAAAACTCCAAATCATGATTTATCAACTTTATTAGAAAGTAAACATATGAAAATTCAGTATATATTAATATCAGAATTTATAACAGATTCTATAATATCTCACAAAATTTTTAATATTCGGGAAGCTCACCGTTATTTACCATACTGACGGATGTCTTGTGAAGTGTTATTTGTTAAGATCAATTTCTCCTCATATTGCTCCTCTCCGTGGTTGTCATCTCCTCTTCACCTTACTTGTCTTCTTGATTCCAAGGCATGATGGAAGAAGCCGAGGAGGAGACGAGAGGAGAGGGAGAGGAAATGGTGAGAATGATGAAGAGAAGTGTGGTGGGTGAAATGGAGGAGGAAGTGGCCTGGGAAGTGGAAGAAGTAAGTGAAAGAATTAGGAGAAGTGGAGGGAAAAGGATATGGTGGGGATTTGAAAACAAATCTTCACGTATTTATATGATAGGATTTAATTTATCCATAATTAGTTTATTTTGTCATAATTTCGACAAATAAATTTTATAATACCGTCAAATAAATTATGACGTTCAATAATATATAATTTTTATTAATAATTTAGAAAGTAAATTATCTCAAATTTTTTGAATCTTTACAGTTGAGATACTCACTGCATGAGATCCAGGACTTCAGTTAGGGCTTGGCATCCATACTAGACGACCCATGCAAAGAATATGAAAAGTAAAGAGTTTGTCCTGAGTCATAATGTGTGTACACTCTGGTTTTGGTATGCTCCTCCCAGAATATTATTGGGACATTTTGTATATGAGATATGTGGAGATGGATATTTGGTTAATAATGGGAAAAAAGAATATGATTGTCTCATTATTATGTGTGTTTATGTTATAATACTGTTCAATTTGTTTGCTTTGTTGTTTTCAGAATGTTGAAATAAATGATATAAGTGATCAAACTTTTCTCTTTTACATCTCTTGTATATCTTCTGGGAAGGGGGGCGGTACGTTATTTAACTCTTATAACTCATGATAATTTTTTCTTGTTTCCTTTGTCTTCTCCTTTTCAGGTAATGAGTATGATGGTAGAGTACACTAGTAGTGAGGATGTATCCATAGATAACACACATAAAATCTGTAAAATATCATTCCCGAGACTTAAGGAGGACTTAGTGGGATCAAAGGTTATGTGTAATAAGTGTTCCTAAGATAAACGAACAAAACGATTTGAGTTAATGATAATTCCAGATGTTTCATATGCCTAAACCCGGATGAATCGATTATGTCCTGTCGGGGTAGTGAGCCGCAGTGGCATTAATGCCATGTGGTTTTCTTTGGTAAAATAAAGGAAAGTTGGGGCGTTACAGTAACCGATTAGATTGATTTAATTTTTTTTATATGAAAAAACTACCAAAAAAAAAAAAATAATACTATATTTATTTTAGAACGATCCAAAAAAGTGTCATGATTAAGTTGGATCGGAGGGAGTACAAGTGTACAACTCTTGAGACGTTTTGTTCTTATTATTATCGATGTGAGAAAATTATTTTTTCGACATAGGGTTAGAGTTTACAATTTAATTTACCATAATCATTTCGTGATAGTTGTTGCAAAAACTGAGATTTGATTGTCCTAAAGAAGTTACGAAATGTACGCCATGTACTTATTTTAGGACGAAGGGCATACTATTTTTCACATGATCCCGCCATCAAGTGAAGGATATAAAGAGGAGATCTTTGTAAAGAGAATGATTCTATTGTTAAGGTTACTACTTTTGAATGTATCCATATGATCCCGACGTCAAGTAAAGGATGTGGAGATGACATTTTTTTATAAAGAGGACGATGTATGTATCTAATCTTTATCTCTATTTTTATTTAAAGAGATTATTTTGTGATACATTTAGATATCGAATTTCTGATTTCATGATTAAAAAGAGAAAGAATCGTAAAAAATGTTGCATACTCATTGGAGTACTATTTTCCCCATGTAAACAAATTACATATGTAAACACCAAACAATACATAATTCTACTCATTTCGTGTCATAATAAATATCACAAGTTAATTGGCACGGGATTTTATATGTGTGTTTAATTTTTGTGAAATTTGATGAAGAAATAATATATTTTTGGTGATTGTGTGATTTATTATAATAGTTATGAGAGAAGATAATAGTTATAATATTGATAAGTTTGATTGATTTTATATTTTTTTAGATAAAAACTTTTCAAATAATAGGATATGACGCAATTATTGTGAGACATAAAAAAAACTCATGTATTGTGAGATAGAGAGAGTAAAACTTGAGTTAAAAATGGGCTTCCTTCATATAATAAGACAGAGGGATTATGGTAACTGCAGCTCACAGTTAAAACAAATACGATCATAATTATAAACTTAAAATTTAAATCTTTTTTAAAAAATCCAGATTTTAAAAAGATTTAAAGAAAAGCTGCAGCCCCTTTGCTCCTAACACAAGGGCTTGTGGTGGCTGCATTTACCACATCGAAGAAAGTGTGCAACTCTCACAGTTAAATCAAATAATTATCATAAATTTTAATTTTTAATTTAAATTTTTTAATAAAAAAACCTTGATTTTGAAAAGATTTAGAAAAGGAGTTCCCTCAACCTCGTTGCAGTAATTGGAGGCAAAATCATTTTTCCGTGAAGGAAGATAAAAGGGTTTGGGAGGCGAATGAGAAATCTTAACGCGAAGAACAATGCAACACCACTTCTTATCGGTGAGATGGAAAATTGGAGTACATTTAACCCTCCCTGCACCGGTTGCAATGTTGACGATCATCATTGCATAAAACAAAAATCATCATAACGTAACCTCACGAAGTATCACCGTTCAAACCTCAAAAGGAGCCAAATTTTCTGTATCAACGGTTACATTCCACGCGTCCAACCAATCCTCCCCTACTCTTTTTTCCCTTTTGTTTCCCAAAGCATAGAGTTAAGAGTGTAACACAAAATCGAATACAAATGCAAGCAACGACAACAACGTTTAATAATTAATCCCAGTAAATACTCTCACTTTTACTTTATCAACAATCACAATTAATAATCCCATTCTTACAAAGAAAACCCAATGTCAGCTTTTATTTAAATTTTGTCTTTAATTTCAGACTCTTCTTTATTTGTAAGAATCTTCTCCCATCTGTCCCATTAACCGCTGCTGTTATTTTTCTTTCCCCAAACACGTCTCTGTTTTGGTAATTTTATTTTCCCTTTTTTTTTGGTGGGTGGTGAAATGGTGGCCGGAGAAACAATGGTGGTGGCGGCGGCTGCGGCGATGAGGAGGTATCCGGCGGCGGTGGTGAGACATGATGAGGTTGTGAAGCAGCCTGGGCTTTTCTGGGATACTCTCAGGGCTCTTCACTCCATGCTCGGCACCAAATTCTCGTATGTTTTCTTCTCTATTTCTCTACGATATCTGTTGTTGTTCGTGATAAAAGATAAGATTGTATATATTTCGTTCTTACCCTTGAACGGAATAGCCGAGTTGTTATTTTTGCTGTTGCTTAAAAATTTTTTTATTTATGTGCTTAAAAGATGCCAAGGATGATGCTCGAGATGCTTTGTGCATGACTTGCCCATCGTTGGAGAAGTCTAGTTCAAAATGGGAATTTTGAAAGGAAATTGCGCATTCATGTCTTAAATCGAAGATATTTCCCTCTATAGGCATCTTTCACATGATTGATTGATCAATAGATCACACTAATCTGAGATTTTAGGAAGAATTTTTTTTTCCATCGCATTCTATCGATCTCATGTTACCATTCACAAGATTACGTAAATTGTTGTTGTTGTGCATTCTATCTCATATCACATGGTGGGATCATCGATTACGTAAATTGTTGTTGTTGTGCATTCTATCTCATATTACATGGTGGGATCATCCTACTCTAGCTACTCATTTTATACTCCGTTGAAGTGAGACTATTCTGTTTTCATACTGTAATTGCTATGGGGAGGAGTTATTCTTGGTTTTTATTAGTAGTAAAATGTTCTTGCCAGGAATGAGTTCCTGATTGCAGGCCTCCCCTGATGTGTAC
>JAOVYX010021529.1:0-15663 GCA_035668315.1 Drosera spatulata
AAACGTACCTAATCCACCGAGTAAAAGGGTTTGCGGGAGGGTAACCAAGTTCGGAAGCACTAATGTGACCAATTATAATCTAATTACTCTCTCCGTCTCATATATCTTACAACGGGTTGGTCCGTATCGATATTTGTATATGTATGTTCAATTTGATATATTAGTATTATGATTAGTATATTGTGATTTTTTACGATGGTGATCGATTTGATGTAAAAGGGATGAAACAAAACGAGGGAGGAGATAGTGGAGTGTTGTGGAATATTATGGTTATTTTAAAATAAAATAATTTTTAAATAATGAAATAAAGTAAGTGCCGTAAGATTTTTTAGATAGTCTATAATAATAAACGTTGTAAGAATTATAGGACGGAGGAAATAATTAACATCAAAAGCCATGATAACATGTAGGAAGTGAACGTTTTAAAATATTCTTTCAGTTCCAAATTACAACAATTATTTTTCAGTAAATTATCCAAATCTACAGTTTTGTAAAATTAATTCCAAAAAGATATACACGAAATCTTATTCCTCAAAATATTTAATTTTTAAAAGTTTCCTAAATCGCGCTTGAAACGGCCTCATTACCTTTTTTTTCCTTTTCTTTCTTCCACTGTTCGATTGTAACTTCATTTTCATCAACGAAATCAATACTCCATCACAATTATTATCATTAGATCATTAGATTTTGCAATTCGATTTCGAAACTTATTTCCATCTTCGATTGACATCCGATCTTTTGTATGTGATCCAGACCGAGGTTTTGATCAATTTATCGAAAAGATACGAGATCGGTTCCAGATTGCTGCAAACAATGAATTGAACTTGTTCTATTCGATCCCGCATCATGATCGTTGCATGTTGAGAGATCAAGAGGACTTCACAACCATGTTTGAGGTCTTGACTTGCTTTGGTTTGCGTTCTATTAATGTTAGTCTTGAGTGTAGAAGCAATCAAATGCATTCTGAATCATGTAATCTGTTTCCTGATCGTGCAAGTCAAACAGAGCGTTAGTTATATCAGAGAGAGCTCCAGTTCTATCAAACAGAGTACCAGTTGTGGAAAACAGAGCGTCTTCCCAAAACTACCTTTTTAGGATCATGTTCGTTGGTATCTGATGGTTTTGTTGAGCAAGATGGTTATGTTCATGATTTTGGTAATTTCGAAGATGATTTTTAGGTAATTTCGAATCCAACAGTTTAGGTAAATATCAGAGAAAGAACTTGCTCCTGTCGAATATGACAGGTCAATGGTTTTCCATGTCTTCATGCAACATGTGTTATTGAAAAGTATTCTTTGTCATTAAATAGCACGATTAAATTAGTCATATATCCTATTCCGTCGTCTTTAGTCGATCAAATTGCAACTGAGGTAGCTATTGAAATAGTTCCACCATCAGTGACACGGTTACCTGGAAGGCCCAAAAAACATCGCATTTTGTCCAATGGCGAGGTGAGAAGTGTTTAATATGCAACAAATTTGACCAACACAACCAGAAAACTTGTCATGAGGCTATACCAATATTCAGACATATGTTTACATTTCATTTTCTATAAGTTTTAAACCATTAATTCTATTTTTTTTATTAATTATTTGAATCTTATCTTTTGATATTTTTGTTAGGGGCGCTGTGCATTTAAAACAGAGCGTTGTGTCTTTTCATATTTCTGTCAAACTTTTAACACAACAGAGTGCCTATTGAAACTGTTATAGAACAGCGGAACAACAGTTCAAAATACAGAACGTCTTCTGTATTTGATACAGAGCTCCTTCAAAGAAAACAAACATTAAAAAAAAAAAAAAACAAAATAAGACACATTAGGACAATTGATCTCATATATTTCATTGAATTGAGCAGGATATAAACCAATCCTCTGAAGTTTAATCATTTCCAAAACAGAAAGTAGCATTTTTTTTTTTAACACAATACATTTTAAGATGTGAAAACCATCACACTTTTTTAACTGATATCCCTCTATCAAAGTCGTTAACATCTTTACTCTGAACTTTCGGATTTCTTCCAGTGTTGTGGACTTCGATATTTCTTCACCGTTTGTCATCAATTTGATTCAATGGCAAACGTGGACACCACACTCCAGATTTTACCGTGTTGGTGCATTCTTGTTGATAATAATCACTTTAGGTTTTTTGACTTAAGTTTCGACTTCACTCTGTTGCAGATAATGTACACATAATCCACCTACATCATATTGGATTCAATTCCTTCACCGGCCTTGTTCCTCAGATACTTCAAAACTTTAGCTTCCTCGGAGTTCTTGACCTTCGAGACAATCACTTTAGTTGTGTCGAGGGAGGAATTTGGAGATTCATCAGAAGGGCGCACCGGATCAAAGAGCTATATTTGTCAGGTAACTATCTTTCTGGAGAGCTGTCGGAATTGCATTCCAATTCCTCTACCTGCATTAGCCACCAGCTAGAGGATAGATTTATCTGCTAATGAACTCGATGGCCAAGTACCAGCAGAAATTGCGAGACAATTACCGTCTTTGAGACGGTTGGCTCTTGATGTAAACAACCTGACTGGAAGTGTCCCATTCTCTCTTCAACAACTACCATCCCTTGTGGATTTGTCTCTATCATCAAATAATATCAACGGAGAAATCCCATCTTTACCTTCTAATCTACAATCTATAGATCTATCTCGCAATAACATAAGCGGATGTATCCCAAATTTCCCTTCCGATCTACAATACATAGATCTCTTTTACAATAACATCAGCGGGCACATCTCAAATTTTCCTTCCGGTCTACAAGACATAGATCTCTCTTACAATCGAATAAGTGGAAGAATCCCACATTTTCCCATTGGTCTAAACCACATAGTCCTCTCCCACAATCAGATCACTGGACCAATTCCAATTTCCCACGGGTCAACACCAAGTCAGTTCCTCATCGTAGACTTGTCTGATAACTTGATCTCCGGACCTATTCCGGCGTATATGTTCCTTACGGTGGGATCTCTACTTCTTGCAAACAATCATCTAAATGCTATAATTCCCGAAGCCTTTGCAGAGCAAGTGACTTGAACTTTCTAGATCTTCGAGGAAACAGGTTATCCGGTATGCTTCCAAAATGTTGGATGTTAATACGAAATTCATGAAGTTATCTTCAAACCAGCTGGCCGGCCCCATCCCCTCATCATTTTTGCAGAATTCTAACCTAGAACTCCTAAATCTCAGCAACAATACTCTGCAAGGAGAGATTCCAACTTTCGCTATTAGTTTTTTTATGGAAGTTATTGACCTGGGTGGAAATAAGCTGTCTGGAACGATACAATTCTCTGGGGCATTATTATACAGCCTTGAAGATCTTGAGGCTAAGAGAAAATTATCTTGAGGGAATATTACTATCAGCAATATGCTCTTTGAGATCACTAAGAATCTTAGATCTTGCAGACAATAATTTGACCGGGAACATTCCTCCTTATCTTGGCAACTTCACATTCATATCTGAGGCTAGTGATCCGAAAATGTCTACCCGGAAGTGATTAAAGGTGAAGTATTGGAATACATTGAAACACTGCCTTTTTTGGTGAACGTTGATCTTTCGGCTAATAACTTAGTTGGAGGAATACTGGATGAGCTGGTCAAGTTTCCTGGTCTAGTGGGTTTGAACTTGTCATACAACCATTTGACCGGAAGCATCCCTAACAAGATAGGTGAAATGAGATCCCTGGAATCTCTGGATCTATCAAATAACCACCTGTCTAGAACTATCCCACAGAGCATGTCCGACTTGAGTTCCCTGAGTTACCTGAACTTGTCCTACAACGATCTCCAAGGGCAGATTCCAACCGAAAGTCAACTCCATGCGACCAAGGCCTATGTGGAGATCCATTGCCAAAGAAATGCAAAGGAGGCGATAAGACTGCTCCAGCACAAGAACACAAAAAAAACCACGAGAAGTTGTGGTTCTACCTAGTGATAGCAACGGGCTTCACAATCGGATTCTGAGGAGTCGTTGGCACTTTGGTGGTGAAGAAGAGCTAGAGACATGCCTATTTCAAGCTCGTGGAGGATCTCTTTGGTCAGATTTATGTTCAAGCAGATATAACGAAAAATAAGCTCAAGGAGAAGATCGTCAATCGTTAGTCTGATGGCTGATAATGTACCCAGTGTCAGCTCGATGAATAATGCTCAAACTACTACCTGTTTGGTATTTTCCAACCGTATCTATCTGAACTCTCTTTGTCATTCCGTGTCGTCTGTCCTTGTATTTCTATATGATGTGTTTGAGCATTTGTTGTATTTCTTTATGTAACGAATTCGCTCTCCGATTATGATTATGAAATTATTATGCTTGGTGTGAATATGTTTGTATGTTGTCCTAATTATATGGACATCTATTTCTGTTTATAAGTTTTTCAAACAAGAGTTCTCTGCGGATGAGAATTAGGGTTTTTCTCTCCTTCGACTCCGCATTGAAACGTGCAATTGATGTTTGCCTCAATTAGAGATGCTGAATTCCCAGTTTATTCATCGAAAATGCGCACTTCGCTGTTTATACATGATAATAACAAAGGAGAAAACGTGAATTTCATAGAATTGTAGTGTGGATTTATGTTCAAACACTAGGAATAAGTAGATCAAAAAACTGGTTGCGTGGTTTGGTTGATAGAGATTATGTTCATCACGAGTAATGGTGAGGAGCGGTTGTCTTATTATTATTTTCCCTAGTTTTGAAATAAAGAATTCGATATCTATGGAGAACATTACGATATTTTTTTAGAAATATTCATACTCCCTTCATTTTATATTATATGTAATATTTATTTATTTGGATCGTCTTAAAATATATACAACATATCTCATTTAGTATCATTTTCACATAAAAAAATCAAAAGAATCACCATCTATTACAATACATTCACTGTCTTCTTTGACATTGTTACAGTAAACTCCACTAACATTCAAAAAAATATTTTTCTTCATCAAATTTCACACAAATTCAACACACATAAAACCAACATGTTGCCTATAATATGAAACGAAGGGAGTATAATTCTATTAACTATTTCCTCCGTTCCAATTTATCCGTGGTTTGAAGAGTTGAATGGGGTTTCAAAATATATGTCGTTTGAGATAATGTAGACAGAAAATAAAGTTTCTTATCAATTTTATCCATATATTTATTACTCTTTATATCTTATCTCATTCAATGTATTCCTTAAATAACTTATCATTAATAAAAATAAGAATAGAATTTTCTTGTGTCATTAAGATGTATAATTAATTTTTTTTTAATGTGTGTATTTTAATTTAAACGATAATAAATTAAAAAAATAAAAATTACTTTTGATTTTAATAATTTTTTATAGTTTTGTCAAGTAGACCCTTGGACGGGTTAGGAGGTGCACGTAATCCACTCAGTAAAAGGGTTTGTGGGAGGGTAACCAAGTTCAGAAATACTATTGTAACTAATAACAATCTTATTATTCTCTCCGTCCCATATATCTTTTAACGGTTTTAATTTGGATGAAATTTTTATGTGTGCTTAATTTGATATGGTATTTTGATTAATATATTATGGTTTTTGATGATGATGATGGATTTAATGTGAAAGAATGGAAGAGAATGAGGGAGGGGATTGTAAAGTATAGTGGGATATTATGATTATTTTAATATAAATTTATTTTCAAATAAGAAAATAAAATAAGTGGTGTAAGATTTGTGGGACGATCCAAAATAATAAGTGTTGTAAAAATTATGGGACGGAAGAAGTAATTAACATCAAAAGCCATGATAACATGTAGGACGTGATCGTTTTAAAATACTCTTTTCGTTCCAAGAAAATTACAACAATTTTTTTTTAGGTTACTTTAAAAAATATATATATATTAATTGATATAATTATTATGCTATATTTTAGTTTTATTGAGGTGAAGAGAGCCTATATAATCAACTTTTTCGTTAAAGTGTAAATTGTTAATAAGTCTTTTTTTTCTTGGAACTTATTTATCATAAAATCATCCCTAACTTATTACGAATACATATTTTGATGCCGAAATCCACATTGTTTGCTGAAATCGACGAGGATGACGACCATTGTCGACTCTGATGGATGCATTGTCAGCTTTGGTGGCCGTATTGTCGCCTCAGACGACTTGTGTACTCGACTGCGACGATACACCGTTGATCCCGATACACACACCGTGACCTTCGATAGCGGATGCTTGTCGACTCCAACAACGATGACGCTGGCAAAGATGATGGAGACGGTAATGGAGATGACATCGAGAATTATCCAAAAAGTTAGAATTAGAGTTTTATTGCAATGATTTGAAAATCGAGATTGTTTTCTTTTTTTATATATCAATTAATTTTTGTTTTCTAAACTCAAAAATAACAAATTATACTAAGACTTTTTTTGTTTGAAATTAAACTGTAATAAAAAAATAAATTAATTGAGGCTTTATGTATGATTATTGATAAATAAAATTGATTTTAAAAACAGATAGATGAATCTCTCTTCATTTAATCTTATGCATCTCATACGGTCATACTCTCATTATCCCAATCGTAAACCCCCAACAAGGTCTACAATACACTTGCACAGATATCCACACGCCTCGCCCGAGGTCCCCCCTCGCCTCACTCCCACCATAACTCCCCTACACCCCACCACACCAAAACCCCCCCAAAACTCCCAAGAAGTCTCCTCTCTCCGCTCTGCACCTTTCCCGATTCCCAACCCAAATCAACACACACAGTCACACACAGAGTCAGTATGGGATTGGCGATGAAGGCGAGGCCGCTGACCTACGTGGCACACGCGCTGGCGGTGGTGGGAACGGTGCTGGTGCTCGTTTGGACTATCCATTTCCGTGGCGGGTTGGCGTGGGAGGCTACTAACAAGACTCTTATCTTCAATGTAAGGGTACTTTGGTACCTTGACTTGATTCTGGTTTCGTCGATCGATTCGTTGGCTTCGTGTTTATCGTCGTCGTTGTTGATTGTGGATTTGGTGGATCGATTTGGGGGATTTTTTTGGGTATTATGTTATTGTTGCTGTTTTTAAAATGCAAATTGGAATATGTTTACTTGGTAGTAGTTTGTTTGTTCATTTTGGTTAAACTTTGGAGTTTTAGGTAAACATATTTGGTCCGAAGAATCTATAATTGAATTAGGTAACGTTGAGGAATCAACTCTATCGGAAAATCGATCCAATGGTAAAATACCCACAAATGTATATCTTAACAGATAAGACAGTGATAGGATAAGTTTTATACTAATCTGGTTATCATTCGGACCATCAGAACGTGGTATATTTCCTTTTTTTTTTCTCTCTAAATAGTGCTAGATGTTATGATCCGGTGTTGGACGGGAATAGCTGGATTTGTGTCCGTTCTTCATTTGTTGTAGTGCTAGATGTTTGTGCTCCAAGTCCAAATGATGTGATGTTTTTCTTGTGCATCTTTGGTTATCATTAATGCCAAGGATTGGTTTTAGAATTAATTAAAAAGTTGATAAGCGAGGGTGTAACAGTTAATTGGTTAGCATAATATCATTTGGAGATGGACGGATCATTAATATGATTGGAACTGGATGTGAAGCATTTAATAGGGTTCTGATTGGTCCGTGTGAACATTCTGAAATTGATCATCTAGAATCTGCTACAGCTAGCATTGAAGTTGCTTTTGAGATAATTGCACCTGGCAATTTCTAAATTTAGTAAGGAGACTGTTTTGCCAATTCTTTTATTTTAGTGATGAACGACTAACCTTAAAGATGTTAAGATCGAACTTGTTGAACAACGGTATGACGATAGGCCTATCATGGGTACTGGTTAGAATCTACTAACAATTCTTTTGATGGAGTAGCAAGAGGAATGAGCACTTAAGAGAACAACATCAAATTGGATAATGATTGAGTAGGATTAGGCTAGTTTCGATGGCACAATTATCCTGTCATGATACCGTGACAAATTCGATAAAGAGGCTTAGAAAGATGATTGTTGAAAATGGGAAGTAGCATATCAATATGAGTATGACCTAAGCCATGAGGTAACATGATTTGTCACTTGGTCCCTTTTTGTTTCTACCCTGACCTTGCTAGCAAGGTGTTTGTGCCCATGATCTGTTGTATCCACAATTATGTTTGTCATGTTCACTGGCCCCTACGTGGGTTATATAAATGATTCACCAGATCTATGTAGCAATGTCTAGTGGCATAACGTACACTCAAATATCAAACGACATTAAACCAACGGTTCAAATGACAAGTTTTAATCGTTTTAGCGAATGTCATATACGTCTCTTTAGAAAAATAACAAACCAAGCGTTCGAATTGGTGATTCATTTCCTAAGAAGCTGTTTGGTTCTTGCTTTGTGTTTATTGGTCTAATTGGACAACCCTCAAATCTTGTGTAAAAGCAAATAGGTGCTTGTTCGGTTGCATATGAAGATAGAGATGCAAACAAATAAGTGACTTTATTTTGTCTTCCTATCTTAATTTACGTGGCAACATAAAAATAACGTCAAGAATCTTCCAATGTAGTGGTCCAAGAAAGTTTGCCTTTCTTTTTCATTTAAGAAAACTGTTGGAGAAAAATGTGGACAAGTATCACATCTCTCCTATAGAAGTTGTAGCAGGACATTGACATGGATATATTGCTATCCTAGACTGTCTCTTTTTTTTTTTTTTTTCTTTCAATGTATCTTCTGCTAAACTCATACTAGATTCATTACGTCGTATCGGCTCCTAAGAAAATTCATAAGGGATAAACCACCTCTTCGTGGCACGGAACATGATACGAGTCTGGATACTAGAATCTGAACTTCAAATTGTCGAACTCATACTAGGTTCATTATGTCGTATCAACTCCTTAGAAAATTCATAAGGGATAACGACCTCTTCGTGTCATGGAACATGATAAGAGTCCGGATACTAGAATCTGAACTTCAAATCTTTGAACTCTAGTAAAGCCTGCGACTTTATATTGTCGAATGAATATGTTCTGTCCGGCTCCTAGGATGTAGAAGCATAATGGACTGTTTCTCAGGAACTTTTTTGTTACTTCTTTCAAGAAACTGGATTAGATTAAACTATTGCTACCTTCATGTGATTCTGAAATGTATCGTTTTTGACAGATCCATCCAGTTCTGATATTGATCGGTTTCATTATCCTGGGAGGAGAAGGTAATTCAAATAATCATTTGAAGATTTGATTCAGGACATTGGCCCTTATTGATTATCTACAATTTCAAGTACCTTCTTTAGCATCTCAAGTATTTTTCAATGTACGCGATATTCTCTTACTCATTGAAAGTGGCTCACATAAATCTTAAATTTTCGTTGTGTTCGATGTTTGCTCATGTATATTGCTGATGATCATAGAAGTTTCATCATGGCAGCTGCGGTTAGCTACAAGTCGCTTCCCTTGAAGAAAGAGCAGAAGAAAGTGGTGCATTTGATCTTGCACGCTGTGGCATTGATACTCGGGATTGTAGGGGTCTATGCTGCTTTCAAATATCATAACGAGGCCGGCATTGATAACTTATACAGCTTGCATTCATGGATTGGAATCGGCGTCATATCCCTCTATGCGATTCAGGTACCTAATTAAACAATAGATCTTATAGACTTATAAAGTTGCCCAGTATATGAGGCTACCAAATCGTTGCAAAACTCATGCTAAATGTTAATCTAAGAACATGATTCTGCTTTCCATTCAGTAGAATTTTGGCGATGGGAAGAAATATATAAAAAATTGAGGGCCCAACCGGGGACCTCTTGATCTGCAGTCAAATGCTCTACCACTGAGCTATGGACCCTGTTTGTATGATTTAATTCCAGCAATTAACATTAGAACATAATTAACCGTAAACAGCAATAATTAGCAATGTGGACTGGCAGTCAATTAGCTGCGGGTTTCACCCTCCTGGTATTGGTCCCTAATCCATTGGCCATATAAATTAATTTGTCATTGAACAGCGATCAATTTAGCTGATCACTGACTGTAGGGTGGTGCAACTCAAACGTTAGAATTAGCTGCAACTGGAATAGTTGATCTTACTTGTTAGAGATCGACCCAGTGAACTCAATTAGTGATGCAGAGTTGAACATTTGCGACCGATTTTCCTTGTGTCGCTAAATGTGTCAACCATGTTGCATCTGTGCATCTTAGGGGTATCATCGAGTTTCACGTACTGTTTGTATATGATCGAGTTGGAACATCATTAAGCATAATATTGAACTTGAAACTCTTTGCAGTGGATATATGGCTTTATTGTTTTCTTCTACCCTGGAGGGAGTCCAGGGCTGAGGTCCGAGTCCATCCCCTGGCACGTCGCCTTTGGTCTTTTGGTCTATGGACTTGCTGTCGCCAATGCAGCCATTGGGTTCCTTGAGAAGCTCACTTTCCTCGAGTCCTCCGGTGTTTCCAAGTTTGGCTCTGAGGCTTACCTAGTCAACTTCACCGCAGTTACGACCATCCTGTATGGTGTCTTTGTCATCATCAGTATACATGCTCAGGGTGATCCAGCTCCTGCAGATGAGTACAGCTATTCTGCTATTTGATACAGCTTCGCATGTGTGATGATTTGCTGGGTGGTTTTGTGTAACTAGAGAAAGTGTTCTATATGTGCTTCTGTATGCTACTAAGTTGTTGTGTATTTTCGATGATTTTGCCACGTACTCTCGGATTTCATGAAATAAACCTATGTATCTGTTTAACGAAACGTTTTGTTTTGCTGCATTGGCATATACCAACATCTGCCTTTGAACGGTGATCACGTTTTGCTTGTAAAACAGAATACCTACCACTGAAAGAAGGCAAGGATACTGATGGAGCTTTCTTTTCGTTGGCTCACTTTAGGAAGCATAACTACTCCCTTGATATAATAATTTATACATGCGTTGAATTTATAACGATGGACAAATATGTAAATGAGCGAGAGAGATGAATGAGGGAGAAAAAAAAAAAAGAAATGATAATGGGATGGATGAATATGATATAAAAAAAGATATCTTTATATTTATAGTTAATAAAAAAAAATATTATAATTTGAATAAAACGATATAAAAAATATTATAGTTTGAATGAAAAAAAGAAAATATTATATTTTGAATGCAAACTTAGACTTGCAAGCGAAATATCAAACTATCCCGTCCGTCTAAGTTAAGACGAGTGGAATGTGAGATTTGGTGCCATTCGGTGTATTTCTTAAACCTACAAAGCACATGGTGTTCTTATCCAAGACATGTTATGTTGCCTCAACACAACTAACACGGTTTTGGACGTGAATCGGGGAATTGCTAAATGCAATCACTTCTTATCATCAAATGTATATGCTCCTGAACCGTTAATTATTGAGATAGTAGTATGGTGTACGACATATGAGATATCATCGTCCATCTCAGCCACATGGTGGTAGTTGGCCGTTGGCATCACCGTTTTGTGGCCACTCCTCACTGGCCCTAACCAACACTACTTGAGCCCCACTGCTCACACTGCTCTGTCAGATCAAGATACAACTCTCTCGGTAACGATAATAGTTTGATTTAAGAGTTTGTTGGGAAAAAAACCCTTCAAATATTTTTTACATAATTCATCCCATAAAATATATAACGGTTTGATTTGATACATATATAGATGTAAAACTTGACATGTATATAACGACGATCAAACGTAGTTTTTTATAAATTTATCGTGAAACATCAATGGTTGAGTAAGTTGCGTACTTCAATCTTATACAACGAGATTCGTATTCATACGTATAAAATAATATAAAATACGAATATATTATATCTTTTGTGAGACGGAAGGAATATCAGTCATGCACTTCCATTCGACAATGATTTCGGAGGAATCGAACATCAAATACTTTCTTGAAATGTTATATTTTTTCGTGACATGAACGAAGTATTATCGGGATAATTCTTCTCTTAATGCTTACCTCGACATCCCGATGACTTGGATGACACTAACGGCATATTTTTATAATCAAATTGTTCATTGCATATAAATCGTTGATGCCGATTTGAACAATCAATTGAGTGGATTACAAGTCAAGAGACCCCATCGTATCTCATCATGGGTTGGGTATGAATCTGCACAGGAAATTCAATCTTGTCCAGTAATGTGGTATCTTTCAAGCAGAAGATATTTTATTGGAGAATCCAAAAATTTTGCCCATGTTACATGCTTGGGATGTTTTCAGCCGCTGTCGATCATAGTCATTAAACCCGGTTAAACCCGGTCAAATTTGATGGTTGAATCGATTCAATCAAAAAAATATATTAAATAAAAAATCTTAAAAAATATACACATAAGTTATTTAAGTTATATTTTTATTTATATAAAATTTAAAAAAACATTTTGACAAAAAATAATATATTAATATTATAAGATAAAAAATAATATTAAAATAATCGAATCAATAATTCAATCGATTGAACGAATAACCCATTAATCCAGGATCTCGATCGGATTGATGATCAGTCCGATTGTGATAACTATGCTCTCAAAGTTGTTTGGACTATAGTATTGCTAATTAGCTTTAGGTCAGCGGCTCAGGATAATCCAATCTAGCTGTTCTCTCAGTGCTACTGTAGGCTGCAAGTCTGCAAATACATTATTTGTGACTTGCATATAATGTAGTCAACCACGAGTTAAGAAAAGGTACATACCTTTTGATTGGATTTTGAGTTTTTGTTTTTACCTTAATGATATAATAAAAATATATAATTAATCCAGATTAAAATATATTATAATTTAAATTATTATAATTTTGTAAAAATGATAAGCTTATAAGATGAGTTAAAATTCGCATTCATATGTTAGGTCAAATTTCATTAAAATAAAAGGAATCAAATTAGGGGAAGAATCTATACGTATGGGATCATCTTCAACTGTTATTGATATATATAAATTAATGCTTCTTTATTTTTCCACCATCGAGATAAATAACTACTCAATTCATCGTATGTCTCAACCTCAATTATCTACAATGATCTGTTTTCACCTGCCCAATGAAACAAAAAAATGGATAAATTCCGCAACGGGTGTCCCAAAGGCCAAAGCAACATCTTGGAACATTGCCAAAACTCCAAAACCTAAACCCAAAAAAGAACGAATTTTCTGAGTTTTGGCAAAGCGTAGCTTTCGATCCAGGCTGTCTTCTGTTTTTGACACTCCACTGTCTTCTCCCTCCCTCCCGTATCTCTCTCTCTACTCATTTCTTTTCATTTACTGTTTGCTATTATTTTCTCATTATCAGCCAATCAAATATTTTCTCTGATGACGGAATCAGCGCCGCCGAAGCCGGAAACCGAGGCACCGGCGGAAACTCCTCCGCCGCCGCCGGATACTACGCCGGAGACTGTGGTGGAGGACACGGCGGTTGTTGAGGAGACGCCGGTCACTGTGGTGGAGGAGACGACGGCGGCTGTGGTGGAGGAGAAATCGGAGGTTCCTCCGATAGCAGCGGAGACTGTTGCTGATATTGTTGAGAGTATGAACATCTTGGATTCGAATTTGGTTTCGGTTTTGTTTGATTGTGTTGTTTTATATTTTCGTATTGATTTGTTGCTGAGAAGTTTTTGTGATTTTTTTTGATTTTGTTTGTAATGGATATTATGAAACAATCTCTTTATTGTTTACAATAAGCATAACAGGTGTATATGGGAGGGTATGTGATACGTGGATGGTTGTTGCTGTGTTGTGTATCTTTTTCAAAATTAGGAATATGTCTTCTTGATTTTCTGTGGAAATTGATTGCTCCGGTTCAAAATTGTGTTCTACTTTTCCTTTTTTGGACTGTAGAGTTGGCTAGTTGGTGGAAAGGAAATCAAAACCTGGTGAATTTTTTTTTGATGATTAAATTGAAAAGGGGAAGACAAGCTAGGAGTATTTTTTTTGCTGGAGATTCCTTCTCCTTTTTGGGCATGATTGCAACTATGTGGCATCACTTTGTTTCACTTTGGGAGAAGAAATTTTTAAGAATAAAGTTCGTATTTTTTTTATTTTTTTTTGGTGGATTTTAGTTCTAGGGGAATTCATACTCTAGTTTAGCTTGAAGAGACTGGTGGGCAAGTTAGTCTAGGGAAGCCTTCGTTTGGAACCTTTTGGGTTTCGAGACTTTGCATCGACCGTGGTCGAGCTTGTTTGTTGGCTGTTTGCAGCTCAGGATTATTGGGAACATGAGCTTTGCAGGCTTGTGTTGACACCTTGAGGGCGTTATCCATTCTGTTTATGTAGGAGATAGACTATTTAGGACATGTTTGATATCACTTCTGTTTCTGATTTTTTTCGTTTTACTGGTTGATGAAACATAAATGTTTGTTTCTGAAATGGATGATACGGAAGTAGAAAATAGAAAACCAGAAAAATTGGGTTTCAGTTGTTTCCTATTTCATCTGTGTAAGTATTCGAGATCACATCTTCAGAAAATCATTTTATTTTGTAGAGTGATTTCGATTTTCGTTATTGATTTTTTATTTCTGTTATTGGTTTTGATTTTCACAGCTTTGAGCAGCATTACCAAAGGGCCCTCTTAGTCTTACAGTTTCTTAGTGATTGGAAGAAGTAAAAGATTTCTAGTGACTGAAGTTATTTCTATGTGTTACCATGTTCTTTGTGTACGGGGGATTGTTAAAGGGTATGTAATCTGGTTTTTAATTGCCTAATAAAAATGAGGAGGGCAAGAAAAGTAAGTAGTATCAAGTAATTATGTAAGAAAAGACCCTTGCTTTAATCGCTCGAAAGAAGTTTCTCTCCACTCTGGATTTTTCTCTATCAGAGAAAGAGAGTTTGTCTTGTTGTCGGATAAGTCTATGTTTTGGAAGTTCTTGAAATGTCAAGTAGACAATAGGAAAATAAGGGATGTAAAGATGACGATGATTCTTTTTAGTGAAACTTCTAGAGGTGCATCACTTTTTCTAAGAAGTGCTGCAGTTGTATGAAATGCTAGGTAAATGCTTGCCTTCTCACTGTAAAGGTGCCCTGACAGAGGAGAGCATACAGGCTTTGTTATGTTGTTTGAAAGTGCAAAATTTGATTGGAAGTTCTTCACTTCAGACTTACATGTGCTTTAGATGTCTAAATTTTTGAGACCCTGCTAAACCAATGTCTCTTGCAGGGGTACCAGATGCTGCCGAGGAAAAGTCGTTGGAGGGATCACAGCGTAGAGGTAAATGAAGGACTCTGGCAAAGAACTTCTGTATGATTGATATAGCTATGTGGATTGCATGTTGACTTAAGATCCGTGTGATCAACTTGTGTGAAATTCCAGATATAGTTCTTGCGCGGGTTGAAACTGAAAAGAGGAATTCATTGATCAAGGCATGGGAAGAAAGTGAGAAGAGTAAAGCAGAGAACAAGTCAGTGTTCATTAACGATCCTTTGCTTTCATTTTTATTCTCCTAAAAAACAGATAACAATGTGTCAAAGAGGAGAACATTGATTTTCCTGTAAATTTTGTGTCAGTCTTGTAGGTTTTGTCATGCGTGGATCTCCAAGAGCATGATCTTTTGGTGACAATCTGGCATCGTATATGTCAAACTCATTACCTAACCCGACTTTTGTGTTTATCCAGAGCTCATAAAAGATTGTCTACTGTTGATGCTTGGGAGAACAGCAAAAAAGCAACCATTGAGGCAGAGTTGAAGAAGATCGAGGCAAGTTACCCTTTTCCTGTGGTATA
>JAOVYX010021530.1:0-15662 GCA_035668315.1 Drosera spatulata
CACATTAATCATTACACCTAAGATCTATAAACATCAATGATTGATCTAAGTGATTCAAAATGACTCAACCATTATCCATATATTTCTCATAATCTAAGTAATCCACCCGACTATCTAGCTTAGTTTTATCTATTTCTGAGTAATTAGTTTAGTTATCACTTTTTTAAACCTCCCCCCCCTCCTAGAATAGTTATTGCTTCAAGTTAATTTAGTTGGACATTTCCGATTTCCCTGTGGGTTCGACCCTTACTTCGACTTCTGCATTAATTCTATATTTATTGATTGAAAGTGAGTGCTCATAAATATTAATTTGACGTGTAAACGACAGCACACATCATATACCTAAAGAAAAGGACTGATACATGATTATATATGATAAAAACTTGCAAAAGTTTATAAATTCACGATTTACCTCGACCTCGACCGCGGCCTCTACCACGTCTATCACCTCTATCAGCACTAACTGAACCCGATCCCAAAATAAGTTTTTGCGCTTACATCTGCACGAAACAAATAAACATTTGTATATAAATGGAAAATAAATAAATAAAGACATGTAGAAGAAATAATATGACATGACCTACGCAACAAAAGATTACAAATGCAGAAGTTCTAATCTTCGTCCTCATCGTCTTCCAATTTGGATGACTTATAAGAGTCATCATCAAATTCTCCCTCCTCCTCTGTCTCTTCCCCTTCAGAAAGTGTATCTTCATCTTCATCTTCAATCTCTTCAACTTCCACTTCATCCTCTCCCTCTTATTTTTCCATCCCAGTTTCTTCATCATCCTCAAACTCAAGAGGCATTAGTCAGACTACATCCCTATTTGTATCTTCTTGAAATGCTGTATCTTCGTGTTGAGCATCTATCATCCCTTGATCTCTCATTCAAAACACAGCCCACCATTGATCTCTTGATGTGAGGCTTGGGTATGGAGCATAACACACTTCCATCGATTGATTTGCTAAGATGAATGGATCATATCCCTTTCGATACCTCTTTGTTTTATCAATCTCAACCAACCGATATCGCTCATGCACGTTCATTCCCCTATCGGAGTCAAACCAATCGCATTGAAGAGCATCATTCGATATGATCTTTCATCCCCAAGATATTGCAGCTCCGTTATCTTCTGAAGTATGCCATAGTAATCCTTCTCACTATCTCCTTTAACACATATGCGATAATTCTGAGTTGCTTTACTTGATCCATGTTCGAAAGTGTCAAATAAATACCCATTGATGGAATATTGAGGATACCTATACACTTGCGTGGCTGGTCGTGCACCAAGGATACGGATCATCTCATTGGGAACATCGTGTGATAAGACCTACACCCAACACCAAAATATGTGTACACTTGATGTGAAAACAACCGTCCTTCCCATTAAAGGGCACAAAAGTCATTCACTCTCATATAATTCTGAAGCCAAATAGGCCATGAGTCTCCATGTCTTGTGCATATCTCTAGACTTGATCTGAAATGTCCCCTTCTCATCATGTCTTGCTTAAATAGCCTACAAGTCATAAACGAATAAAGCTTGTGTTATTGTTCTAATGATCAAATGCTTTTCCAAATAATTCTGAAAAAGCTTTTTTACTTCTCATACTCGAAGAACAACTCAGAATTCCTTAAGACATACATATGGGCAGCGAAAAAATCCTTCTGATCTAAAGTAGCCCTTCTCCCAGAGTTGTCGTGTGGAAAATATCCCCCATTCCTTTGGAACATAGATGGAAGATGTGCATCATCAATATCGCCCCATTCTCCACAGTTGCAACAATGATCTCTTGATTTAGTATCCACCCCAGGACCAAAATAGTTCTTGCAAAAGTTACTCTGCTCCTCCACAAGATACGACTCACAAATAAAGCCCTCGACATGTGCTCTATTACCAATCTTTCCCTTCAAGTGAAACAAAAACCTGAAGGGACAAACATTTCATCTAGAGTACGTATCTAAGAATTGTTTGAGGTTAAACATGCATGTAAATAAGATATGGATTTATACCTTTCAAAAGGGTACATCCATCTGTAGTGAACCGGTCCGGCAATTTTAGCCTCATGGGGAAGATGCAAAGGTAAGTGCTCCATATAGTTGAAAAATGCAGGAGGAAACAATCTTTCTAGCTTGCATAAAATCTCAAGAATCTGCCACTCCAATCGCTCCATATCTTCACGGTGAACAGTATTACAACAAAGATCTCTGAAACATAAACTGAGTTCCGTGAAGGAACTCCACACATGATTGGATTGAAACAGCTCCTTGAAGGCAACAGGAAGAAATCTCTGCATGATCACATGACAATCATGGCTCTTTAGTCCCTTCAGACACCATTCATTCTCACGAACGCAGCGTATTAGATTGGATGCATATCCATCTGCAAACCTTAGCTTCTTGAACCATTCGCACAACACCTTTCTTGCCTCCTTTTTCAAAACATAAGGAGATTCGGGCATGATCTTTGTTTCTAGGCCTCTCCTATTCCTCATGGTCCTCAAATGCAACTTCGAACGGTTACAATACAGCTCGATGTCTTTCCTTGCTGTAATTGTGTCTTTCTTCTTGCCCTTCACATCTATGACAGTGTTGAACACATTATCAAACACGTTCTTCTCAACATGCATGACATCGAGATTATACCTGATTAGTAATTTGCTCTAATACGGAAGGTTCCAAAAAATGCTCTGCCTGCTCCAATTATGAGACTCGTGAAAATCCTCAGGATCTGCCGAAAATACACGATCACATATCATACTCGGTCCTATTCTTCAAAAATCCACTTCTGTTGGCCCGAAAAGGATGATCGTAAGGTAAAAACCTACGATGACAATCAAACCATGACTGTTTTTTCCCATGCTTCAAAGTGAAGGCATTGGTATGCTCCATACAATAAAGACATGCTAATCTCCCAGCTGTGCTCCATCCCGACAACATTGCATAGGCTGGAAAATCACCGACAGTCCACAGCAAAGCAGCCCTCATCTGAAATGTCTGTCCCCAATGAACATCATATGTCTCCTCCCCAACGCTCCACAAATGTGTCAACTCATCAATCAAAGGTTGCAAGTATACATCTAGATTTTATTTTTTTGGACTTTTAGGCACGGGAGTGATCATGAAGAGCAACATGAACTCAGTTTTCAGGCACAAGCAAGTAGGAAGATTGTATGGCATCAATATCAAAGACCAACACAAGTACTCCGATCCGAAATTACCAAAAGGAGCAAATCCATCCGTGTATAATCCCAAGTGTACATTTCTTGGTTCTACAGAAAACCAAGGAAACTCCATATCTAGATGCTTCCAAGCCTCACTATCTGATAGATGGGACATTTGATCTTCAGCGCTGTGCTTGGTGGAGTGCCAAGACATCGCCTCGGCAATGCACGAGCTTGTCTGTTGTGCAATGAACGAGCTTGTCTATGCAAGAAAAGATAGACCATGTCAAAACATCTTCATCCAGCTGGATAAAGCCTAAGAAGGTGTCCAATAAAGATTCTTATAAGGCATATCGACATAGTCAGAGGGGGAGATCTATGCCCAGTGAAAGAAGTGTCTAACAATGCTCTCAAGCTTGCAAGAATTAGAGTAGGAGACGTCTATGTGGTCGACTTCAACTATCCCATGTAGATTGACTAATGTTTAATGAGCAAACAGTCTGAAGACACAACATGGCTCTAGCACAAACGTCTCACACATCTGAAGTTCAAGTATATGGCTAGACTATCTTCTAAGAATATGGTAAAGGGACTTCCATCAATATCCTATGAGAACGATAAGGTTTATAAGACTTGCCAGCTAGGCAAACAGACTAAGTCTAGTCTGAAGAGTAAGCGTGATCAGATTAGTTCTTAACCTCAGTAGCTTCTTCATATGGATCAATATGGTCTAAAAAAATACCCTGAGCTTTGGTAAAAAGAAGTATATCTTTTCATATTGATGACTATTCACGATATACTTGGGTTTTCTTTCTCTCATCAAAATGAGAGGCATGCTGTACTAACAAGATTTTTTAGGCAGGTTTAGAATGAAAAGGGATTAAATATGAACGCTATAAAAAGTGATCACGGAACTGAGTTCATTAGAAGAGAAGTTGAGCAATATTGCAATGACCATGGGATTCAACACAACATCTCTACCCCTTGAAACCCCTCAACAGAATGATGTAGCTGAGAGGAAGAACCAGACTCTGATAAAGCAGCCAGAGCAATGCTGCTTCAAGCTATTCTTCCAAAGATGTTCCGGACTGAAGCTGTGAATACAGCGTGCTATGTTCAGAATCGCACTCTGATCCATAAGGCATTTCATAAGACGTCTTATGAGCTATGGAAAGGGAGAATTCCAAACCTTGGCTATTTTCATATTTTTGGTTGCAAATGTTACATGCATGACAATAATAAAAAGATCTACATAAATTTGATGCTAAGTCTGATGAATCCATCTTTGTGGGCTACTCTGTTATGAGTAAGGCTTTTAGAATATATAATAAGTCAACTAAGACTATCAAAGAGTGTGTTCATGTTTCCTTCACAGGGAGAATCTAGCATGTTTGATGAAGAATATGTGCATATTGATACACCGTCAAACAAGGCTAAACAGACAGACATAAGTCATACAAATGAGATCCCAACAGACACACCAGACGGACAAAATATGACAACAAAGACTACTAGTATAGACCCATTACCTAATTTAGTACCTGAATAGACAAACCAACCTTGGCATACAATGTCTGAAGATCCTAAGATGTCAGAAGCTCCAAGGATAATGTCTGAACCCAAATGGGCAAAGCCTCACTCTACTGATCTAACAATCAAAGACAAGGACGCACCAAGGATGATCAGATCTGCAACAAGAAATGAATGTTTCTTCTCATCCTTTTTGTAAAAATGGAGCCTTAAAAATGTGTCTGAAGCGTAGACAGACCCAAAGTAGATAGACGCGATGCAAGAAGAGTTGAACTAATTCACCAAACTAAATGTATGGAATCTGGTCCCTAAACCTAGAGATCATCCACTCATTGTTATGGAGTGGATCTACCGGAACAAAATGGATGAAGAAGGAACTATCATATGGAACAAGTTCAGACTATTTGCTCAAGGTTACTATCATGAGGAAGGCATTGATTTTGATGATGCCTTTGCACTAGTTGCTAGATTAGAAGCAATTAGAATAATCCTGGTGTATGCTACCTCAAGATCCATGAAAGTATTTCAGATGGACGTAAAGAGTGTCTTCCTGAATGGAAGACTCAAGAAGAAGTGTACGACAAACAACCTCCTGGCTTTGAAGATCCAGACCATCCAGACCACTTCTATAGGTTAAGGAAAACTTTGTACGGGCTCAAAAAAGCCCCCAAAGACTGGTTTGACACTCTCTCAGACTTCCTTATTGAAAAAGGTTTTAGAAGGGAGTCATCGATACCACTCTCTTTACTAAAATGCAGAAGGACAAGCTTCTGATTGTACAGATATATGTAGATGACATCATCTTTGCATCTATTGACCATAAACTTTGTCAGAGATTCTCCAAACTCATGCAATCATCTTTTGAAATGAGCATGATGAGAGAAATAAAATACTTCCTTGGATTACAGGTGAAACAAATGGATAATGGCATTTTTATCTCTCGGACAAAAAAATTGAGAGATATTTTGAGAAAATATGGAATGGAGTCATGTGCCCATATGAAAACTCCCATGAGCACATCTGTCAGACTTGACAAAGATGAAAATAGGGAATCTGTTAATGCTACCAAGTATCGTGGCATCATGGGATCACTTCTTTATTTGACTGCCAGCAGACCTGATATAATATTTTCTTTGTGTTTATGTGCAAGATTTCAGTCAGACCACAAATAATCTCATGTGACTGCAACTTAGAGGATCATCAGATATCTTAAGGGAACTCCCAATATGTTTCAAGAAACATATTTCAGACTTGGAAACCAAATAATCTGGTTACCTAATTTGCCTATTTTAGACATTTTTAGATTTTCTAACGCTGATTTTACAGGATGCAGAGTTGATAGAAAAAGCACAACTGGCACATGTCAATTCTTAGGACATAGTCTGGTCTCCTTGTCTAGCAAAAAGCAAAATTCAGTTGCCACATCTACTACTGCGCGAATACGTGGTTGCTGGAAGATGTGTTGCCCAAATACTATAGATGAAGTCACAACTATCTGACAATGGATTTGACTTTAATCTTGTCCCATTTACTGTGATAATACTTTTGCTATTGCTATCTCATAGAATCCTGTTTTTCATTCACGTACTAAGCATATAGATGTCTGTCATCACTTTACTAGAGATCATGTTCAAAAAGAAAATGTGTCTCTATATTATATCCCAACTAATGAACAGGTAGCATACATCTTTACAAAAACCTTTGATAAAAAAAGGTTTAGTGTTATTTGTGAAAAACTGGGTTTAATCACTCTAGATGACTAATCTAGTTTTCCTAAGTGTGTGCAAATCAGAAGAAGTCAACAACTATAATAGGAGCTCATCTGATGAGAACTCATCTGAAGATCTGGCATATTCATTTGGTCTAACCAAATTCACCTGCAGAGGAGTGCTTATAGTTTATGGGTAATATCTATTGTAACTCATATTTCTAATTGCATAAGTGCTTGAATCCTTTCGAGTTCTCTGAATGCATTGATTGAGGGGGAGAAATCTAACTGATCATTTCTGGTTGGGTGCTGCATAGTTAAACTTAATTCGTATTGAAAGACAAATTAATGGAATTAGTAAAGCTGAAGAGAAATTGATGTGGTGTTTATGTTCAGCGATGAAGTGTGAATGATTTTGATTGAGTGTGTTTAGGGTAAAGTGAAATTGAATTAAAAAAAAAAAAAAAGCGATTGCATGTGATGTTAGTGGGGGATTGAAGAGTTAAGTGGCTGAAAAGACTGCTCATTATGACCAAAAGCATGTACCCGCCCAAAAACTGTCACAAAGTCTGCCACAATGAGTGATTTTATGGAAAAGAGACAAGCCTTTATGTCTCGCCTGTTAGAATTTCAAACGATTGAAATTCTTTGAGTGTTTGAAAATCTAACCTAATTGATTGCTTTTAGGGACTATATAAGGGGATTGGGAAAATAGAATTAAACCTTTACGCTTTCAAACTCTCAAATCCTCACCTGCAGACAAACTCTAAATCGCTCTCTCTCAAAAAAAAAAAAAAAAAAACAACAACAACAATGGCACCAACAAGATACCATGGGCTTCTATGTTGGTCTAGCGGTAAACTTCACTACTATGAGAATCGCATATCCCCATTAATCAAGGATACTGGATTTGATTCTTTTTGTTGGGTTAGAGAACATTCTCAACGCAACATCCAAAATTTTCTACGACCATGTGAAGGACATGATTCAGAATTCTATTTTGCAAGATAGTGTGAGTTCAACACAATGGTCAGCGGGAATGTCTATAAGATTGACATGAATACTTTGCGCATCACCTTCAGGCTTAATATATCAGACGTCACAGAAATTTCAGATAAGGTCGTGTATAAAGGCTGAAAAAAGATGATAGGGGATGTGATCATTCCCTTTAGAAAGATTCTAGTGAAGAATTTTCCAGATGAGTATGGGACTCTGGCTCTGGTCATCAAAAGTGCTTCATGAGTCAAGGGACATCTATAGACCAAGTCTTCACAGCTCATCTTAAATTGATGTGTGTCATTGTCACCAAGACTCAAGTTGACTGGACAACTACTCCAATGGGTCTTCTGATAAAGCCTATTGAAGATACTGAAAGCATCCTGCCCACAAAAGATGTTTTGGGAGGATTCTGAGCGTCTTTCTGAAAAGGACAAATTCTGTTGAAGGGGTATTTGGTACTCCCTTCTCTAAAGATAAGTTCATCTCATTCAAGAAGCCAAAGGCAGGGGAATCCTCATAGTCTTCCCCAATAGAGCCTCAACAAAGGAAAAGGAGAACAGATTGGCTGGGTCATCTGCCACTTAGACGGTACCTCTGGCTCCGGTATAAGAACAAGAAGAGGAGTCTAATAATGAAGATCATGTCCCTCTGGTCAAACGTGCTAAACGCACTCGGACCTCTAGGAAACAGGTGAACCCACATGCAACTTCCTTGAGAGCTCAGACGATAGCCAACCAGAATCCATCAAGACAATCTACTCAATACCAACAGACATCGACAAGGACGCCACAAACAGACGAAGTCAGAAGAGCTGAAAAAGCTCCTACAGATGTTTATGAACAGATGGGATTGACAGATAAACAGCTTCAAGAAGGCCTGGCATGTGGAATGTTCAATAGCGACACTGGAAAATGTGTCGAATGGGGATTCAGATTAATCGAAGCGATTGGAACAAACGTTCAAAATACCATAGCCAACCAATGGAGGAGTTATGGGAAGGTTGTGAATACCACAGAGTACTCACTTGAAGCCTGGAGACTCGTTAGTCAAGTAGCAGAGACGAGGCTGCACAAGCTGAATAAAGAAGTCAAGGACATACTGACCTCTCTGCATGCCCTAAATTATCCAATCAAGCCGAACACTGATGGATAACAGCCTTCGTCATCTACTCAGCCAAGACAAACAAGAGCTGAACATCAAAATGAGGACGATGAAGAAGAAGACCCGAAAGATTATGTAGACAACTTTGTTGATCCGACAGAGGATGACATTGAAGAGCAATTCAGATCTCAAAGGGGAACTTCAGCACAAATGCCACCACCATCAGATGCAAGACGGACAACACCACAACTATCATCAAAGAGACAACAACATCAACAACATCAACAGGCTGGCTCGCTAGCCAGAAAAGAAACAGACAAGGGAAAATAGATTATTCCAACTGTAGGAATCTCAGATGAACTAAAAGTGTTCATGGAGAATGTGGTGGAGGCCAAATGACTGTACAGTCAAGTCTGTGAAGGAGATTATGAAGTCAACTGCAGTCCACATGAATAAAAATCAAAGCTAACGGATCATATCTTTCAAGAAGACAACAATATGAGGGCAGAACTCAGCAGACTGACCATTCTAGTAGCATCCAAGCTGAAGCTGGTCCAAGACTTTGTCGACGAATTCATGAATGATATAGGAATTGAGCTTCAGGAGCTCAGACAGAGCGATGCTGCGTTCAACGACCTTCTGATCAAGCACAAGCTGGACACATGAGATAAATTGAAGCAGGCTCTGCTCAAGGTAAAGGAGACTCTGACGAAGGTGAAGTGATGAGTGTAAAAACACTCACGATTTATTTATGTTAAACCCTTTGTTCGTTGTTTGCCCGCTTCTCTTCCTATGGAGGGCTTGACGCAATCGACCGGATCATAGAAATATACCTTCAACATAACTTTAGTCTTTTATTTCGTGTTTTTAGTTTAGTTTATGTTTTGTAGTTTGGATAATGCAATTTATGTGCTTTTAATATAGATTTGACACAATGAAGCAGCTTTTGGTGATACGTGCAAAAGGATGGAAAGGGCATGAAGATGACCAAGACGAAGATGATTTCGATGATTTTTTGTGATGCTCACCTGCCTTAGATGATGACATAGATGTTCAAAAATTGTTGGAGCTGTTTTGGAGCTAAACCGATGCTTTGAGGGTATTTTGAGCATGAATGATCCATAAAAGTTAAATGACGGATAGATGATGATTCGAGGATATTTTGGAGGTGAAAACGATGTCATTTGAAGTGTTTTATGATGATATAAGGGCTACATAAGGTATACCATTGATCAAGACGGAGTTCGGAGCGAAAAAATGCTATTTTCGGCCATTTTTGGTCTGTCATGCCCGTGACAGTGCTTGCATTGTGTTTTCAAAGACGACGATCGTCATGCCCGTGATGGATGTGATCACGCCCGTGAAAGATGTTATTTTACAAGATTTTTCGAGATTTTCACTAGATTTTCTCCCTTTTTGTTAGGGTTATTAGTTTTTCTATAAATATCACCATTTGTATTCATTCTTAGGGGTGGCCGTCTTTGACGGTGGGACTCTTTAGATTAGATCACTTTTTCATCTGTCATCTTTTCTTTTCCCACTTTGGAGATCGGATCAAGGTCCTTACGCTTGGACTACTTCGGATTTGAGTTGTAACCATTGAAGATTGTCTATTTACAACAAGTATCACGTTCTCTCTATTCTCTTTTATTCTGATGATGGTGTTTGCATGTTTATTGATGATTCTGATGACTATCTTCGCTATGAGTGAGTAGATTTATTAGTAGAAACCTAATAATGAAGTCTATGTGATGGGATTATGAGATTATCTATCTAAACTAACAAAACCAGATTCGTTTTATACATGATTGATGCTAAAGGTTGGATCTTTATCATAGTTGACGCATGATTTCACCTAGAATGACTAACTAGATGAATTTATACAGTCATTATACCATGATTAGCTCTATGATTACATTTAACTTAGTCACTTAGATGTTGTTATAGGTTGATCTACCTATTGATACATTCTCTTTTGATCATTTTAGTAGCAACTAATCAAGTTTTGATGCATTCTCTTTTGGTCATTACATGATTAGAACCTTTTGCATGTCAATTGATAAAAAAACGTCTTTTTCTATTGATTCATGTTTGGTTTGTTACTTACTTGATTCAACCTTATTAGTTTAGCATAGACATTCTCTTTTGGTGTGTTAAGTCAGTTTGGTTAGGTTGATTATACATTCTCTTTTGGAAATCAACATTATAGAGAATGTAATATAAGAGACCCTTCTATAATAATCAAACCAATCATTAACGAATCCGAACTACAATCAACCAATGATTAATCCCTATACTAAGATGGAGTTATGAAAATTTCCTACTTTTCTTTCAATAGTTTACAACCAAATTCAATTTCCATAGAAATTTAGTTCGTTTTAGTTAGTTTAATTATGATTTAATTTATTTAATCTACAGAATAGCCCCAATCTTGGTTTTCACAATTTTAATAGTTCTTAAACATGATTAGAAAAATAATAAATAATATTACGACCCTTCCGGTGGGTTCGACCATTAATTCTACTACTGTATTTATTTTAATATTTTTAGAGTGTAAGTGAGTGCATATAAATTCTAATTTGATGTGCTTGCGACAACATGCATCATGAAGACCTTTGAAGATTCTCTAGACGAGATCAGAACTGAGACATCGAATCTGAAAGATGACATAGGTCATCTATCTCAGGTGACCACTAGAGCTGATGAAGGGATCAAGAAAATACTAGAACACTTTAACTTATGAAGCCTCAAAAACATCACCCTACACTTAATGAACATAAAATAAAAAAAGGGGAAGTAGGTTAGTTTGGGTAATTAGACTTAGACTACTCTATTGGGCTTATGAGTTTTTAGTCCTTTTAGTAGAATCTTTTGTTTTTGATCTTGTCTTGCTGCTCTGATTTGATTTGATGCTGTGAATGAAACATCTTTTGCTATGCAAGTATGACCAAATTTGCAAAACTCACTTTGGCATGTTACTCTGAAACTAATCAATATTACTTGTCTAAGTTTTTTCTTTGAAATTTATAAAATACAGGGAGATTGATAGTACCTTACTGGATTTGATGATTGAAAGGAATACTAGCATGTGTAATCAATTGTGCTAAATATAAACAGGTACAATAAACACTGGGTATCAGGCTATCACAATCAGAATGACAAAAGCTCTGGGTAGAATAGCCGTTATAAAGTCAAATAAGTCTTCAGTGGAAGCTCTGGACAGAAGAGGTGTTCTGGCACAGATAAAGTTTTTTGGATTCTGAATTGATCGTGTCTGAAATAGTGGGGTTGTGAGTATCAACTTAGTTGTGATCAGATCAGTTCTGAGAGTAGTTCAAGAAGGTCTACAGACTATCAACGACGGATCAGACGGGTTGGATGAGTCTTCTGGAGTTATCTATTCAGACGTGTAACTGCTTCTAAAAACTCTGATCAGAATCAAAGAGGGCGCGTCACATGACTTCTTGAAGACGGGTTTGGGGATTGATTGGAGAGCAATCCTCAAACCATGCCTATATAAGGCACAAGACTATAGAGAGAAATACACGAAAGAATACACTACTGTATTCACATCTTCGAATCAAAGCGCTCAAAATTCTCTCTCTCTCTCTCTCTCTCTCTCTCTCTCTCTCTCTCTCTCTCTCCGTTTCTCCTCATCAAGAAAACTCTCAAGTCTTCATCAAGAATCAATTTTCTCAAAAACAACATGCTGAAGGCGTTAATTGTTGCAAGTCTTGATTCTCTGTGAGTGTGTTCCTTTTGGCAATCATGGTGGATCCCGTGTGGATCAATTGCTGGTAGATTTGTTGAAATCTATTTGTGTATAAAGGTTGTTGAGCGATCCTAAAAACTCAATATGTTGAACTGTGACCCGAGGTGATCTAGTGGATTCCCTTCTTGGTTAGCATAGTGCTAACAAGAGAAAGAGTGGATTAAGTTCAAATCAGTTAGTTGAAACTGATTTGAGTCTGAACCACTATAAATTGTGTTCTTCATTTCTGCTTTTATTCTCATTGATTTGTTCATAGTTCACTCGCTAGTCTGATCGAAATCAAGACTCTGTTGACAAAAATCTTGATTAATCACTATTTGATCATTGATCTGATAAAGTAAAATTGTATATTCCACGATTATCTGTTTGACAGTTAAGTTGAACAAAGATTCATGATCGAACACCATATTATGATCAGTAATCTGTTTAGTTGATAGATTAGTGATTAGTTGATAGATTAATCATTGTCTGTTGAATTCTTAAGCATGACTGCCTGATTGAGATCAGAGTTGCTTGTCTGATCTGATTTGAACAGATTATCATTTTTCATTGCATAGATAGCTTTTTGTAAAAAAAAAAAAAATTAGAACAGCCTATTCACCCCCCCTCCCCATTCCCCCCTCCTGTAGTCTGTTCTTAATACAATCATAAACTTTCACGTTCCTTCTATAGACTCCATCACCACTGCAGAAAGGCATTTTTATGACCTTATTTCTATAGAATCCCTATCTATCGTATTCCTTAACTCACACCACCACAACAACTTATCTTCACCACCTCATCGTCACTAACCACCACCCAATCACCATCTCCATAATCACACACCACCACAATATCACCTCCACCACCACAACAAGAGCGATAACCCCCCATTGCTTCCTTTGAAATCCAAACACCACAAATGACAGAAGTGTCAGAGACTTCTGCACAAGAGGATGAGCAACTACAAGAAGTGTATGAGACTCTTGCAGTAGCGTTTGAGACTCCCACAGCAGCGTCTGAGGCTGCTGGACCTTATCAAGGAGATACTCAAGAAGTGACATAGGCTCCTACAGAAGCGTCTAAGGCTTCTGCACAAGAAGTTGAGCATATCTAGGAAAGAGTAAGGTTGCTGCATTAGTGTCTAAGGCTACTGCACAGCAAGCGCATACAGCAATGGATATGCCAATCATAGAAGATGTCCCTCTCACTCCTAGGCCTTCTATTGCTGCAAAAGAGCACACGACTATATTCCTAGTGGTTCCCTTTCCACCACTGCTTATTTGCTCTTCTGCACACTCCGAGAAAATCAATGAAGACCCTGTTGCAGAAGAATCGAGCTCCCCTGCATATTCCAAAGCCCCTCTTGAAGCAGAGTCCCCTATTCAAGAATACTTTGAGCTCTCTCTTGAAGGTTCCCCCATAACACAATAACGAACAGCACACCACACCTCCATTACTTTAGAGGCTGCTGTCAACCTACATGATCCAATAAAGCTGTTGCAATTATTGCCCACACAAGTACTCCAGCTTCAAAGGCAACAAGATGAGCACTTCTCTACCGCGAACTCCCAGATGAACTCTACTGCCGAGTCCCTGCAAGATAAACTCAGCAAACTCCAACACGCAATTAAGTACCTCAACATAGACTTCACAAAGGCCATCACTGAGATCGCACGTCATACGAAGCATACATCCACTGCTACTACAACAGATGCTTCATTGGCTGTTTTAAAGAAGTCTATGAGAGAAATGCATCAACAGACTACAGAAAGGCAGCAATCTAAAATAAACTCCCTCAACAACACCATTACTGAGCAAGTTCCATTCCTAATAGAGCATGTAGAGAGGCAAACCGCCTCCTTAGCTGATGATATTGCCATGCACAAGTATCTGATGGAGAAGAACCAAACCAAGAACGAAGTAGAACTCCATCAGATCAAGTGAAAAATCTATGATTTAAGCCAACACTTAAGGTAGCACTCTCTTCCCTTTCACTAATGCTAGAAAACAGGGGGAGAGTGTATAATAAATATAGCAAAGATTGAGGACACCATGCCACTCATCTTTGAAGCCACAAAGGCAATCAGGGGCATTACTGAACAAAAGTGTGGTTGACACTTTTCTGGAGGAAAATTCCATTAAAAGGACTGAGGTAAGCATTAAAAGCAACTATGATCTTTTCAATCAAGCCTTGGAGCAGACAATCAGTAGAGGGACACAGCCAAGCTCATGGTCACAACAAACTACAGCACAGACTACTACAAAGAAGGCTGTTGTGCCTCCCAAACCTGTGCTCCAAGGACCTTGACAAAGAGGAGGTGAGATGGTGATGACCCTACTGCTCCGAAGAGACAGAAGTAGTAGAGTGTGCGAGCCTATTTGTATGTCTCAAAATTTTGTATGTTTATTTTATTTGATGTAAATAAAAGTAAGTATGTATATCTGCTTACTGTTTAGATAGAGTTTTCTATCATTAATTTAGGGGAAGATTATTGTGTCAAACCCATGATGTATAAAAATTGAGTGATAGGCAAACCCTAGTCCTAGAATATCCCAGTATGCACCAAGACTGAGACTCGTCTTCTTGGAAAGTGAGCCTCCAATGGGTACATAGTAAGACTGAATCAGAAAGGCATGCAGCAGGCTGGTTCAGAGAGGAATACGGTACGGCTGGTTTAGAAAGGAATACAATAAGACTAGTAGCATTGAGATCATGAGTAAAGGAACAGTAAGGCTTGGGCATTTGGGCTTCTGTAGTAAGAAATGATTTATCCTGGATTACTTCTGTGTGAAAAGGGTTACTACAACAAGGCTGTGTTCAACAGAATGGTCCAGATGAAGTCAAGGTTCACTTGTTGCCTTTTGCACTGTATCTGTGTACTTTTATGCATCGAAAACCAGAGGTCATGGGTTTGTGAATATGGTTCCGGGGTGGCATGAAAGTGATGTTTGATGGAAACCATGACTTCAACAACTGCTAAAAACTTGGGATTGCCCATAAATATAAAGGCAATGCCCAAGGTTTCAGAACTTTTAAATTCTAGAATCTCCTTTGCTCAAAAGAAAGACAAGTGCAGCAAGGCTTCAAGTGAACAATGTGAAAAGCTGATTGCTGAAGATCTAAACCAGCTATTTGAAAGCAAGTTTTGAAGCAAGAATTGAATAATACTAGTGTTGGACAAACAATTACAAAAGGTTGTTTCGAGTTCTGTTGAGGAGAAGAAAAGATCTTGTAATTAGTTTATATTGTCATTTACATACGGTAAGGTGATAGGTTGATTGTGAGCCTAAAATAATCACACTTAGTACTATCCTCTGGACATATCACATCGATAATCAATAATGTTGTCTAAATGACCTTTGTTAGTTTCACAGTAAAACTTAAAAAAAGAGACTATTCACCCACGC
>JAOVYX010021531.1:0-15659 GCA_035668315.1 Drosera spatulata
AAACCAATCCGATGACTATGCTAAGCGTTTGGATCGAAGATGCGATGAATTCCTCTCCAAAAACCCTTCTTTGCGTCATCTTTCTTCTCTTCCTCCTTCTCTGCCGTCACCAAGCTTTCCTCTATCGAAAATCTCTGTTCATTCAACCCTGGGAAGGGTTTATATACGCTGGGAAGCGTAACAGAATTGATTGGACGGACGAAAATCAACATATTCCATCTGGGAACTCGTCGCACCCGCAACGCCTCCTCCGTCGCGCCCGCGACGATGTAAAAACGTGGAATTCTGGAAAATGCAGCGTCGCGCCCGCGGCACCTGGTGTCGCGCCCACGACAGGGCATCGTGTCCGCGACACTGTGTACAGTTTTCCTAGAACTAAAACTAAAAATAGCAAACAACATCCAAAAATTCCCAAAACTTATACATAGCATGTAAACACTTAAATCTAACTAATCGTGGCAAAAGTTTGCTGAAAAGGCTGTTGAAGCATGTGAAACGGTAATGAAACGGGAAATACTGCTCTTCGAGTTCATGGATTTCCATTCTCTTGATTCTTCTTTATTTTTCGCTTCAAATTCCATTTCAATCTGCCATAAAACATCAACATGCAGCAGTACCAACATTCCAAGACAAAACGACACTAAAAATGCAATTTAAACAATTCAAAGGGAATAAAAACAAACGTTTAGAATAACGAAATGATGTGTGATTCCATACACATCAGTTTTACAGTGCACGAAGCGTTCGAAACTAATATCCACTAGAATCCTATGTGTTAATAGATCAAAACTCTTCCAAATTCCCTCCAAGGCTCGTCCTCTTTGCGTCTCGCGCCCCCTTGATCACCTTTGCCATCCCTGTGCATTTCCTCCTCTGTATTCTGCTTAGAACAATCCTAGGACACGTATTTATAGACGAGGGCTCAAGACCAGATCAATCCGACGGCTGAAATTTGATGCTTTGCATCTAAAGCCGCATCACGGCAGCGACCATGTCAGTCACGCCCGCGACCATAGGCTTTGCCCGCGATACAGGTTGTAGCGACCGCGACAACTGTGCTGCAACCTTAAAACTAACATAAAAAATAGTAAACGACGTCCAAAAATTCTAAAAACTTATACAAGACATCTAAACATGCTAATCTAGCTGAACGGTGTTAAACATTGCCATATAAACTCTTGAAGCAGACGAAACAACGATGAATCGTGAAATCCAGCTTTTTGAGCTCATGACTTACCATTTTCTTCATCCTTCTTCTTTTTTGCTTCAAACCTCACGCCTATCTGCCAAAAACATAAAAAAACAGCAGTACCAACCTTCCAAGACAAAAAGACGCTAAAAACATAAAATAGACAATACAGGAGGAATAAGACCAACATTTAGAATAAAGAAATAATTTGTGTTTTCATAGACATCAACTGGACACACACACTGATTTTGCTTTCGGGTGCCCTCTACTTCTGAATCCCGTATCACAAGTATGTGCAAGATTATACTTCCTGGTAGCAAAGACACCATCACGCTTGCATTTTGACATATAAACACGCCACTTGCATTCCTTGTGCACGCTCTCGACTATAATCTTTTCGCTGTTGTTTTTCTTGAATTGGTAGTCACGGAATGTGGCAATGGCATAATTTCTGATTACTGTGCGAAACTCCTCTGCGTGAGCAAAAACTTGACCTACACCCTCGACACACGCAGCCTAACTATCCATGGAGGTACTCTCAATGTGTTCAGTGGTGTTTACACTGGGGCTTTCATCGTTCCCAGATTTGGAATGTACAAAAAAGAAAACATTTAAACTAATTAACACTACTGCAGAAATGCCACATTGTTTTTAAGGATATAATTTTAAACTACAACATAACTTTACTTTTCTACTGAAGTCAAACTAATGAACAAAACATTTATAACAAACTATACTGCAAAGTATTAAGATTGTACAGCAAATGTTCTTTACAATACCTTGCATCCTAGGCGGTCAAACAGATTCTTGGAGCGTTGCTGCTTGTACTCGTATTCTTTGATGCCTTCATTTGAATCATACCCAAGTTCGCATATGTGTATACATGACACATATTAGCTACATCGACATTGTCGATGAGAGACACGTGAACTTGGTTTCCTATTTGTGGAGCAAGATATTTCAAGGTCACCACCATCGGGTTTATGGGCATTTATTCATTAATTTCTCAACCACGTCGATGAGAAACATTGATTTTCGGATGGATATGGCATGACACTCACCTTTGAACATGCAAAGAGCAACAAGCTCAACATCTACGGTGGAGATCCTTCGTTTGACATTGTGATGTATGTGTCAAAAAAGTGAAGAAATGACCTTGCAAAGAAGGGATCTGATAATTACTTTGATAATTGCTCCTAAGCCGAATGATTTTTCTCCTAGCCGTTCCATTCTTGCTCATAGTCGGTATTGCTCCTAGTCGTTCCATTATTACCGTCCAAGAGTAAAAGATCGAGCCCACCACCCAACGTTGCCTTCTGTTTCGCAAGATTACTGGCTGACTCCACCAAAGCCAACTCCCAATCAACCTTACCAGATTCGATAGCTAGAGTTTGCCAAGTAGAGGTTACTTTAGGCTCACCGTTTGATGGAAATTCTTGCCATGATCCGTTTCCATTGGTGGTCGGCCCAGCAATTAATGGAGGAAGAATGGATAAAGAAATTGAGGGAAGAATGGATGAAGAAAATAGGGGAAATAGATGAAATGAAGAGTGAAATGGGTGGTAGGCAACGAGGCAAAGGGAAACTTGGTGGTGGTGGGGTTGTGAGGGACAAAATGGAATTTTCAACACATTTAGGGAGTGAAGTGTAACACATTTCCAAATAAGGGAGTAGAATTGATGATAAAATTATTTGGGGAGTAAAGTGTGATCGGTAGTTATTATTTAATGTAGTTTCCGAAATATGTGTACAAAGATTTGAATTGGTTTTTTTTTATTTAAATAATGAAGATTTGAGGTGATATTATGTAAAACAACCCAAACAAGAAGAATGAAAAAGAAGACAAATCGATGAAGAAGACGACACCGTTGCTTAAAATTTATTCGGTCCTTATCTGAAGTAAGGATCTCAAACCAAACTTTTCTAAGAACGTATCAAAATCAAGAAAACACCAAATCTTAATCATCTCTTCACTAAGTGGTTAATAGTGTGCTTCTTGAGATTATAGTAGCAAGTATATCTTGAGAAGGAACCAGAAAAAATTATAGGGAGGCCAGGAGGAATTAAAATATTTTCAATAAAATGCATGAAAATATAACGAAAAATGACCCTATTATATTGTTTTTCAACAATATTGTCAAAAACATACAGACGGAATTTTATTTCCAAAAAGATACAACTTCTCAATACTGAACAGATCTGTGCTTTATAGATCAAAAACAGCCATCATTGTTTCTCCTTTTTCTTTGTAACATTTTGCGGATCCCTTGTCACAATCATTGCGATCGATCCTCATCATTGTTATCGTTCTGGTCTCATTTTTTTTGGCATTATCATAAGATTGTCGAATTTGATGGAGAACAAGGCGATTTTGATTTGTAGGTTTGGTTTGATTTCATGATCATTGTGTGTGATTCAGATTTTGGTTTTGATGGTTTTGTTGATAAGGTACGAGATCAATTCCAAATTGCATCCGGATGTGAATTGAATTTGTTTTATTCGATTCCCGAACATGAGCGATACTTATTGAGGGATCAAGAGGACTTCACGATGTTGTTTGATGTGTCGAAGTGTCTTAGTTTATGCACAATTAATATAATTGTCGAGTGTAATAGCAATGTATCAGAGATTGCAGGCTGTAATCTTTTTTTTATCGTGGTAGTCAAACAGAGCGGCACTTGTATGAAACAGAGTGACAGATCAATTATTGTGCTGCATTGAATCAAACAAAGTGGCAGGTATCTGAAACAAAGCGCCTTAGTGAATCTGATTTTTTGGAATCTTCCACTATTGGTACATAATGTTTTGTTGAGCAGTATGTATTCAATGATGTTTTGCTTGGTGTTGTTGTGCCTAAATCATTGCTTCTTTTAGAAGCTGGTACGTCAAGCAGTATGCAACAAACATTATGTTGTTTACATTGGTCTAATCTTATTCAGAATATAGGTCAGGTGTTCCATGGTGATGTGCAACATTTTAGGAAATCTCTTGCGCTATATGCGACTGAGGTCGGATTTTGATTTATTTTAAAGAGGAATGAGAAGGAGAGGGTTTATGCGGTCTGTGTTTTCAAAGAGAACAGTTGGGAATGGTTCGTTAAGGCTTCATAGTGTGCATACAATAAATGTTCTTACATCAAGAAACTGAATAGTACTCCCACGTGCGGGCAATTATTTTTTCTGGAGCAATCTGTGAAGAATATAAAGTTAGAATGGATTGCCGACACTATTACAGTAATGATACATTGTGATACTCAAGTTAGCAGCAACCAGGTTAGCATTTATTTACAATCCAATTATGGATTGGATTTATCGAATAAGAACGCGTGGAGAGTCTTGCAGAAGGCAAAGACGATCGTTGGTGGAGATTGTAACTAGTCTTTTGTAAAACTGAAACCATATGTGGAAGTTTTGACAAGAACTAATCCTGGAAGTCGTATTACTGTAGATGTTGATGACAGTTCAAATCGATTTTTCAAAATCTTTATTTCTTTGAATGCTTCGATCATTTGATTCAATCATTGTAGACCATTGCGTTTTCTCGAAGGCACATTCATGAAAGGTGATTTCAATACAGTCATATTAGGAGCAACTGAGAAGGATGCTAATAGGGGTATGCTTTTTATTTGGTAAAAATTATTGATTTCGTAATTTTCATTCAGGCGCTCCATTTCAAATTGACCAAGCGCTCTGTTTAGTTTAAACAGAGTGCCTTTGTAATTGGAAACAGAGCGCCTGAATGAAAATGTTATTAAACACCTAATGTAATTCAGGCGCTCTTTTAGTGTAAAACAAGCGCTCTGTTTTTGTACTATTACTGTTATTTGACTTTCTATGTTTTGTTTCTGGGTTTTTTTTTTTAAAAAAGGACTTTTTCCTTTGGGATTTGCTGTGGTTAACAAGGAGACGTATTTCAGTTGGCGTTGGTTCCTTTCAGAGCTACGACAAGTTATTCCTATTGATCCAAAGATTAATTTTGTATCAAATCATAATTTGGGTCTTTTATAAGCATTTCCTGAAGTTTTTGCTGGTCATCCATTTTCGTTTTGTCTTCATCATCTCAAGGACAATCTTAAGGCAAGATCCAGAGGTATTAATATGCCGTCATCATACAAGGATTACATCATTGGGCTCTTGGAGAGATGTGCATATGCCCCAACAATCACTGATTTTTATAAAGAGATGGAAGAGTTTCAGAAAAAAAAAAAAAAAAAAAGGAGGCAAACTAGCCGGAGAATTTTTGGAAAGTATAATACCATATGAGAGGTGGGCTATTAGTTTTGTTGTTATGGGAAGATGACAATGAATGCTTCAGTATCTTTCAATGCTTGGCTTTACGGTGTGAGGAAATTACCGATCACTTAGTTGGTGGATCAAATCTGTGTCAAGTTGATGGAGTGGTTCCACAATCGTCGGAACGAGGCTGAAGAATGGAATGGTGTGTTATGCCCTAGGATGCTTGACATCCTGAATGATTTATTCAAGAATTGTCGAACCAATGCTATCAAAAGATCATCGGAGCTGCTTTTTGAGGTGATGTCCATACCTACAACTTCAGTTAATATGAGAGAAAGGATTTGTTTATGTCATAAGTGACAGAAAAACGGCTTTCCCCGTTTGCATGTGTGGTTGGGAAGTTTTTTTTGCCGTTAACCAGCATGATCAATCCTTATTTCTTTGTTGAAAGTTACAAGAAGAGCTATGAAGCTGTCATATATCCTGTTCCTTCATCTATGATTGACTAAATTGCAACAACCACAGATGTTGTAATTGTTCCCCTAGTGCAGGAAGGCAACCGAGTAGGTCGAAGAAACGTCGTATATTGTCGAGTGGCGAGGAGACACGGGCTATTAAGTGTACTAGGTGCAACAAGTTTGGTCACCACAACAGGAAGACATGTCGAGAGGCGATATAGGGATTTTGTGTTGTTTGGTTTCTTTGTTCAATGTTATTCCCATTTATATACATGTAACCAATCTTGTTTTAAATTCTATTATATGTGAAATGTGTTTTTTTTATGTGTTTCGATGTTTATTGTTGTAAATAGGATGGAGAATTTTTTTCTAGACAACAGGCGCTCTGTTTCAAATTGATCAGGCGCTCTGTTTAGTTCAAACAGAGCGCCTTTGTAATTGGAAACAGAACGCATGTTTCAAAAATGATAAGAAACACCTACACAATGAACAAACATATTTTCCACGTTCCTGTTCATATACATGTAATCATTCTAGTTTTAAATTCTATTATATATCAAATGTGAGAATTCTTTTAGACCCATCAGGAGCTTTGTTTTAAATAGACATGTCGCACTGTTTTTTAAAAATAGAGCGCCTTAGTAATCAGGAAACAATGCGCCTAGTTCAAATCAATCATGAAACAGTTTGACATTCATCAGATATATTTTGTGATGATCAAATAAATATATCTCTAAAATTTGAATACAAGACATTGTATGATAGAAAAGCATATGTGCATTTAAGTTTGGTACATCATTCTTGAGGTAAATCGAATTTCTCTATTAAATTCGTCATCATCTTGGCCCTAAAACGGCGGATTTCTTCCAACGTTGATGAGTTGGGTATTTCTGCTCCATTTGCAATCAATTCAATCCGATGACATACGTGGATGCCACAGTCCATGTTTTCTTGAGATGGTGCTTTCCTGTTGATGATAACTTTTTCGAGTCCAGGCTGTTGTGTGCCGTCTTCTCTCACGATCTCATTGAGAAATTGTTGAACATAATCCACCTATATGTTTACTAACATATATTAAAATATTTTTGTGCTTGAATGAAACTATTAAGATAATACGTAAGAAACCAAATTGAACTGATTGTGGAAACTTACAATTAGCTGGGCATCCCTTACATATGGTGCTTTTTGTCTTTTAGAATTATGATGTATCCACTTGTTGCTCTCGCTGTCGAAAGCCAATAATGTCCAATGGAATGGTGTCGAATCCTTAGGCTCGTCTCCTGTGGTGTTGATTGGGAACAGGTGCCATCGACATGTTTTTCTGGTAAGCATATGTTCTTTTATCCATTTGTCCATAATTTCTCTTGTTTTGATATCATTTGCTGCATTATATATTGGAAAAGAGATGAGATTCCAAAATAGATATGCATATGAAATCAAACATATATATCTCAGGGTTTTTCACTTACCCAGCAATCTGTACCGTACACGACTACTTGATCTTTGCATTTTGCCTCTTGTAAGATCAGTGTCATATCTGCATTGATAGTGGATTTAGATAATGTGTCATTATTAGCCGGTCGCTTTACGTCATCCATATCAATATATGCAGGACCTCTGACCGGATCTCTCGTAACAGTGATCAAGTTCCTGTAATGTGACATTGGTAAAATTTTTGTTTAAATAGGTGGTTGGTTTCATTGACAAAGGCGTTCTACTTTTTTAACATAGGCGCTTTGTTTTTGAAAATAAGGCGCTCTGTTTGATTGTGACAAAGGCGCTTTATTTGACATTGAACCCTTGTAAATAATGAAAAATAAAAAATCAAAGATTAATAATGTAATTTGGGATTGGTTTTCTTACATGTTTGGCAATCTTGAGGTCATATTATTCCATTTCTCGTACGTCGTCTGACAAGTAGGATAAAACGTCCAGTGCAATCTTGCTCATTTTTTATGAACCATAAGTGTAATTACTCAACCTTTTTGCTGGTCGTTTCCCTTTATCTTTCAGCCACATTACTCAATCTTTTTCATCTTGGTTGTCCTGTTCTTCGTCCGACTAGAGGATTTCATCGTTGTCACTGACATATAAAATTCTCCCTGTTTTGTTTCCTCTTTTTTTACTTCATTTTTCGACAAAGTGTTGTCGAACAGTGCCAAGTAGTCCACATTTATTTGCTTTTTTTACTTAATCTTCTCTCATCCTTTGAAAAAATTATTCCGTTCAATCTTTCTCACTCAGCTGAAGCCTTCCATGTCAAATCTCTGCTATTTTTCAGCTCTCGTCCCAATATCTCCTTTGTTGAAGTCTCCTTATCGAGCAATTGTTTTGTTCTCTGAGTTTCTTCTTTCATTTCAAGCAGTTGTTTCCTCAAGTCCTCGATCAGTTTTGCATCAGTCGTTGCAGCATTCTGAATCATCGCTATTGGTTCAATCGTTGACAACTCAAGAGTTTCAACCTCTGATCTTGCTGCGATCAATTGAATTTCCAATGAAAGTATCTATAAAAAAAATACAACTTTTATAAATCATTAACTGAGTAAAATACATAATATCGTTAAACAGAGCGCAGGTTGATAAATTGAATATTGTTTATCTTTTCTTCTATAGCATTCAACTCATGTGTTGTTTTTTCATTCGTTTCTTCCAATGAATGTATCTGAGATAAATACAAAAGCATTTCAAATGTGTTAAACAACCCTGAACAAAACAGAGCCCTAGTTCAAAAGAAACAGAGCACTAGGTGTGGGGGAAAAAATTACCTGTTCTTCTACAGCATTCAACTCATGTGTTCTTTTTTCATTCTTTTCTTCCAATGAATGTATCTGAGACAAATACAAAAGCATTTTAGATGTGTTAAACAACCCTGAACAAAACAAAGCGGTAGTTCAAAAGAAACAGAGTGCTAGGTGTGGGGAAAAAAATTACTTGTTCTTCAGTCAAATTCATCCCTTTTACTGCTTTCTTGCTTTCTCCTTTTCCATTGCTATCACTTTATTAGCATCCTCAACCTCACAAGCACAATGAAGAAGTTGCGTTCAATAAATTCAATCCAAATCAATTCAGAGCGCCTTAGCTTAGCAAATAGAGCATAGGTTATATCAACACAGAGTGCAGGTTATAACAAAACAGAGCTAGGGTTATATCAAAACAGAGCACCTAACTTTGCAACAAACAGAGCATCTGTGCAGCAAGCTTTCATGACTTAAATGAAATGAATTAATATCTTCTTGGCAAGCAATTTACCTGTTGCTCAAGTAAATAAATTTGGTTAGTGGCCTCCATACATTTTTCCCTCAATGAAGTGATTTCCATTCTAGCTTCTCATAATTGTGTGCTCAACAGTGTTAATTTGCTTGGTTGAATGTGCTTTATCAGTAGATCAGACGATGAAATGTCGTCTTCATTGTTTTCACTGTTGCGGCTCCTTTGAGTGGATTGGCTAGAACTAGAATGATCGTTTCTAGCTTTAAATTCAAAATCTTTCACGTTTGGTCCTTGAGTTTGAGTTTCTTCGTTGTCATCCTCGTGTTCATCTTTATGCCATTCAATGGCGGCAGCTCCTAAGTCATATTCTCTTCTTTCATGCACTGTTGGGCTCAACGGATCGAGTAACAACTATTACTTCGAATTCGCACATGTTAGTCTAAATTGCTCAATATCAAATCATATATGTAGAATAAATCCCAAATTTTGTCACCTTATCTTCTTCAAAGCTAGAAGCGGCGGCATTTATGTCTTTAGGCACATCCTTGAGATTCCACCGTACCCACCTCGGACGTATTTCATCCTAGTGTTCTTTTAACAAGCAAGAAATCTATAAGTATGTGCCATCGATAGTCGTTTATATGATACCAGGCATTCATATAACCAAGACGCTCTATGATAATAGCATACGCAAGTCAAAACGCTCATGAAAATATCATGTGTCAAAAATCAAGATAAACAAGCACGACGATGCTCGTCGGAAGCACGTCGATAACAAGTGGCACATAACCGAAGATGACTAAGTTAAGCAAACAAAACCTTATCCACACGTGTCGTCCTCTCATTATCGACGCCTGTGACAAGACCATTACATGTCAAGCCGTGAACGAGGGCGTGACACCTCAAGCACACGTGTCGTCCCCTCGTCGTCGACGCCTGTGACGAGACAGGCACCAAAATCTCTATAAATAGGGCAAGTTTAGGGAGAGCAATGTGGTAAAAAAACAAACACCTAAAGTAGATCTAAGGGAGAGAAAGCAAGAAGGGGGGGCTAAGCAAGCACGGCGGGCTAAACAAAATCTCCCTTAGAACTACGCCTGTGATGAGACAGGCACCCAAAATCCATGTGCGAAATGTGGTAGAAGTAACCATGCCATACAAGACTACAGGATGGGCACCAACCGATGCCTCTGGTGCGAAAGAGTTTAGCATAGAGTAGCAAATTGTCCTAGGAAAACCCGAATAAACTCAACTTCTGATAATAGAAGCCAAGCCAATACCAGCATGGCAAGCAATGCTCAAGGACGAGGTGCAATAATAGGACGAGTCTACATGATGTGCCAGCAGGAGGCAGATAGGCAAGATACAGTCGTTACTGGTACCATTCTTGCTGACTTTCATACCGTTCATGTCCTATTTGATCATGGCACAACTCATTCCTTTATCTCTGAAAGCATGGCCAGACGCACGAATATGACCCCACAACATGTTCACCCTGGTTTAGCAATGGAATTGCCTACTGGGGATATAATTGAATGTAAGACACTATACGAAAGAATCCCTATATTTATAGGAGATTGAGCCTTTCATGCTAACCTAATAGGGTTAAAGATGGGGGAATTCGATATGATTCTAGGTATGGATTGGTTAAACAAGTATGAAGTAGTGATTGACTGCAAGAACAAACAAGTAGCCTTGAGAAGGCAAGATGGCATAAATGTCATCTATCAAGGAACCAAGTCAAGTAAGGGGCAACAAGTAATATCGTTTATGAAGGCAAGAAAGCTACTTAGAAAGGGAAACACAGGGCTCCTGTGTGTAGTAGTTGATACGAAAACAATGGGGCATGACCTCAAAAGTATTCTAGTAATTAGAGAATACTCCAATGTATTTCCAGAAGAGCTTCCAGGTCTACCACCTCAAAGGGAGGTAGATTTCTCCATTGAATTGGTTCCAGGCACCGCTCCGATATCAAGAGCACCTTACCGAATGGCACCTTCAGAACTCAGAGAACTCAAGACACAACTCGAGGAGTTATTACAGAAAGGTTATATCCGACCCAGTGTTTCACCATGGGGAGCACCATTATTGTTTGTAAAGAAGAGGGATGGAACAATGAGATTGTGCATCGATTACCGAGAGCTCAACAAGGTCACCATCAAGAACAAGTATCCTTTACCAAGGATTGATGACTTGTTTCATCAGTTGCAAGGAGCTAGTATATTCTCAAAGGTCGATCTTAGTTCTGGATATCATCAACTGCGGATCAAATCCGATGATATCCCGAAGACTGCCTTTCGAACTCGATATGAACATTACGAGTTTGTAGTAATGCCCTTTGTGCTTACGAATACACCTGCTATCTTTATGGATCTCATGAATAGGGTGTTCAAACCCTATCTTGATCACTTTGTCATCGTCTTTATCGATAATATATTGATCTATTCTAAGTCCTCCAAGGAACATGAAAGACACTTGAGAGCAGTTCTGGGAAAGAACAAGTTGTATGGGAAGCTGAAGAAGTGTGAATTTTGGTTGGATGCGGTCATGTTCTTGGGGCACATAGTCACAAAAAGAGGTATCCAAGTTGATCTCAGAAGGTAGAAGCAATCAATAGTTAGCCGAGACCCAGGACAGTAACTGAAATTCATAGTTTTCTTGGACTTGCCGGTTACTAGCAGAATGCTTGATTTTTATTTGCAAAAATTTATGTAGTGTCGCTCTGTTTAAGGAGGGATGGGCGCTCTGTTATCATATTGCAGGCACTCTACTTTATCTATACATGGTGATTACATTGAGTAATAGCGTTCTGTTTTTTGATTGTGTTGTGCTCGAGCATGCGCTCTGTTTGGTTTACATGAGACGTCCTTTTTTTATAAGTGTGTTGTACACATTGAAGGTTGGACATTGCTAAGCGATTCACCTTCCAACTAAAGCAATGATTCAGTAACCACATCATCAGCAAAATCATTATTCCTTAAAAAATGATCAACATCACTATTGGAATGCATATTAGATGATTGGTAAACGGTGCTTGTACTTTGGCGCTCTGTTTCACATAACGGGCGCACTGTTTGGCTAAGTGTCATGAGTCCAATATTCTGATGCTCTAAATCATCGTGAAGGCGCTCTGTGTGGTTTCTGGCATTTGATGACAGAATCCAACCACCTATCCCTTCCAAATTGCTATGGCATTCGACATTAACATTGATTCATGTCAAACCAAGGCATTTAGAAACCTCAAACAGCGTGGTCAAATCCTCTCCATCCCGCAACAAGCAACAATCATGATTTGGAATCGAATAATCCATATTCAAATCGAATAATACATATTCAAATCGAGAGATAGATCGATTTGGAATCGATTTCGTACCTTTTTAACGAAATGACCATATCCGAAATCGATATTCACTACAAATGACCTTGATATCAATCCATAGCGACAAATGAAAATCACCTTGTTGTCCATCCAAAAACAACTATGATGATGAATGAAAGTTCGAGAGATCGACCATGATCATTGTTCCAATCCCGTACGATTCTTCAATGATGATGAGAATGATGGTGAATTCGATGATCTGTGGAGAAGAAAACATACAGGTTTCAAAAAAAGAGGAAGTTATCGCACCGGTTTGGAAATTCAAAAGTTGCCGGTTTCTTTTTGTATTTTTTTTAGAAGTTGTATGTTTAGATAAATAAAATGCCATGTGTAGTTTTTTGGGAATAGTTTTGAGAAGGTATAGGTTTTCGTAATTTTCTGTTACGTTTTTTTGATCAAATAATTAAGTAAGATTTGATACTTATTCTAAAAATTTAACTTTAACAATTCAACTTTGTAATGAAAAAGACAGATATTTAGTTGGTAACGAATTTTTCTTAGTTTAAATAAAACGAAATGACATGCCATACCGTCATGCCGTTTGCCATTCGAATGGTTTGTCATATATATGTTTTGTGTAATTATATGTATAATGGACTAAAGTACTGACTCGTGCGTTACACGAAAAAACATCATAAAAGAGATTATAGTATTACATAAAATTAAACATAATTGTATCTATGTGATAAAAAAAATTTAAATTTAATGGTTGTCTTACGCAATCAATATCACCCGATTCAAATCATATGTTATGTTGAAAATATAACTTGATCACTTTTTGAAATAATTCAACATTTATATATAAATACATCCAAGATTTTAAATTATATTTTAATATTTCTATTCATTTATTATATTATATTATTCAAGATCGATTTTTAAGTATATAATATATGATATAGAATAAAAGATTCATTCTTAAAATCTGTTTATAAAATATGTTATTGATCAAATAGTTATGTCTAGATTGATATAACATAAAAAGTTCTAACATGATATAGAGATCGATATGGTTAGGTTGTTACTAAATTATAGTAGTATAAGAATTAATTTTCAGAAAATTACCCAAACATATAGTTTTGAAAAATTAATTCCAAAAAATCAATTTTAGGATTTTTATTCCTAAAACAAACAATTTCAACATTTTTCTCTCCTCCTCCCACAATCTCATCTTCCTCCACCAAATCCACCTTCGTCTCTACCCATCACCACCGTGACATCATCTTCACCATCGCAATCTATCCTCGGTCTCCTTGAACGATCTCTCCATATCCGCTACAGACGACGGACCCAAGTCGAAGGAGCTCTTCTGTGTCATTGCACAAAGTCAATTCAACAGTAACTTTGATAACATCAGTTGATGATTACGAAGATCGGCTGATGATTTTAAAGTTATTAATTCAAGTGATTTCTTCTAGGACACTGCTTTTGGTATTGTTGGTGTTTCGTTATGGATGAAACTGTATTTGAGAATTTTTAGTACTTTTGAAGATAATGTTGATGCTTTTTATAATATTTTTTGTTTCCTTGTGATCGACCAATTCATGGAGGTGGTTTATGGGGACTGAACTTGTGGATTATATGCGAAATGTGGACGGTGGGGGATGTAATGAAGGTGTTCGACGAAATATCTGAGAGGAACAATGTTGATCAAATGTTAAACGATTTTGTTATAAAGGTTTTGTGTTTTTTTTTTTTTTTTACATTGTTTTCTTCATCATTAGAATTTTTTTTATATTGTAGCATATATGAATAAAAATATTTTTTCCCATCAGGCGCTCTGTTTTTTTCTTCATGCACTCAGTTTTTTCCCTTCAGGCGCTCTGTCTTTTTTTTCCTTCAGGCGCTCTGTTTTTTTCTTCAAGCGCTCTGTTCTTTTCCTTCAGGCGCTCTGTTTCCTTTTGAACTAACGCTCTATTTTTGGATTCCGACGAGGTGGTTGGATTTCGATAGGGTGGTCAGATTTCGACAACGTCTCCGACGAGGGATCCGGATTCTGACTACGTCTTCGATGAGTTGGTCGAATTCCGACGAGGTCTCCTACAAGGTGGTCGAATTACGACGACGATGGCTAGATTCCGGCCAAGATTCCGACGACGGTGGCTGGATTTCGATCAAGAATCCGACAGCGGTTGGGTGATGGTAGGGGTTGGGGTGGAGATGAAAATAAAGTTAGAGATTTATATAAGATGGATGAATTGTATGTTTTGGAATTTAGATTCCTTATGTATCTTTTTGATATTTTTTTCGACTTTTTATAGTTTTGGATAAAAACCCCATTAATTTTATATTTTTTTCCTTTGAAAAATGATTGTATAAATTTATAAGATGTAATTATTTTTGTTTCATAACTTGTACATATGATGTTAAGATTTCTATTTATTTATTTTATTACGTTTTTTATCAAATAGTTAGGTAAGATTTGATACTCATTCTTAAAATTTAACTTTAACAGTTCAACTTGTAATAAAAAAATTAAATATTTAATTGATAAATTTTTTTCTTAATTTAAATAAAACGAATTGACATGCCATGCCGTCATACCGTTTGCCATCTAAATGTTTTTTATAATTATATATATGATAAATAATAGATAATAGATTACTAACCTGTGCGTTACATGATATGATAGAATTCAAAAAATTAAAGATCTATTATAAATATCAACTTATAAAATAAAATAAAATTCAATTGTCGTATAATATACATATCATTGTAGTTAGATGATTAATAATCAATATAAGTTATAATTGTTAAGTTTTTGTTTAATACTTGTATAAAAAAATTCTTTTAGTTTCTGATAATGGTGGATTATTTTCATTTCAAAAATAATTTTACAGGATCCTTTTTAACCTTTTTTTTTAATAGAGGATCTTTATAAAACTTTAACATTTAATCTCAACCGTTCATCTGTTAATCAAAGGTTGAGAATTATTTAAATAAAGATTACTTTAATTTAAATTATATAAAATTATCCTATTGTGCTTTAAAGATTTTAAAATTACGCAAATATTCTGTCATATCATGTCGTTTGTTAGACTATTTGTCATGTAAATAGTTTGATATTTGAATATTTTATGTAATTATATATATATATATATATATATATATAATAGATACCAGTTGCATTACAGACTCCATCTACTTTTATCTCACTTCTCAAAAAATTTATATTTAGAATATACCTAT